>JAUDJI010000072.1:0-49902 GCA_037389245.1 Oryzias sinensis | reverse complement strand
AGATCAACATTTCTGCGTGTTGTATTTCCACATCACATGAGGGGGAACTCTTTTGTTGCATTTTGTTTCCTTTCTTTCCACGTCAGTTTTTCTGTGATGCCTCCAACAAAGGTAAAGCCGGCAGATCTCTGTAGGCTTTTGTGTTCCTCAAACAGTGTTGGTGAATTCATAATATGAGACGTGTTTCCATCTATCTGTACAAACACAGTGTTGGCAGTTCTTCACACTTCCCTGAAGGACACACCGTCGCTTTCCTTTATACTTATTTGGACTTTTCTCTTTCTGAAAAAATGTTACCCCAATAGCAATGCAACATGCTCCTCTTCATCCGTCAGTCTCTGTGGACGCTGACAGCTGCCTGGATTACAAAGGTAACAATGTGCGTAATGAAGCAACCCAAATCTCATCAGACGGCACGTCTTTGATTTACCCCTAGCAACCTTCCTGAGCGCAGCGCTGGCCTCTGAGCCTCGCCAAATGAGCTTTTCATTTACTATTCACAACTTAGAGCGCCGAGTGTTGCAGGCACAGAGGGGCTGTGATAAGCTGCTCCGCTTGCAGGCGTGATTTTACAATGCTACCACTCAACAAAGCAGAGGATCGGCTCCTGGTTTATTAGCGCACAGTGTTCACATGGTCTGGACAGGACAAAACGCTGTTTGAAGCAGTTTTGCGTGACAAATGCATTATTTTTAATATAGTAAAGCCAGAATTTTAAGCGTAGTTTTTATCTTGTTTGGGTTTCATAGAAGCAAAGCATTGTTTCAGTACCTGGTGCTTTGATCTGTCTAACAAATAATGTATGGCTTTAAAGACCCACTCTGATCATCTTTTGATGTATTTTCAAAGCGTTCCCAATGCTCAAACAACCAGTGTCATTTTCTAGGACAGTTTCTGCAGTTTCATTGGCAATTTCTCCTCCCCATTGCTGAGAGTTCAGACCAGCGTATTTTCTATGTCACAAATACAATGCTTGTTTTCTGTATTTATCTCATCAATTCTCCAAAAAAAATTCTACAAGAACATGTGGTTGCATTCAGGTTAACTATCTAATTAACTAACAAAGGCTACAATCCATTGTTTCCATGCGCCAGTCCCAAGTCTGGGTAAATGCTGAGGGTTGTGTCAGGAAGGATGTCTTATACAGTATATAACCAAAGCCAAATCAATCATTTTGTTCTTCTTTTCCTTTCTGCTTTCCCCTTCAGGGGTCGCCACAGTGAATCAGCATCCCCCATCTAACCGTGCCTTCTGCATCCTCTCCTCTAACACCAGCTACCTTCATGTCTTTGTTCACTGTATCCATAAACCTCATCTTCGGTCTCCCTATGGACCCCTTGTCTGGCAGCACTAGACTCAGCCTCCTTCTACCAACATATTCACTGTCTCTTCTCTGGACCTTTCCGAAACATCTCAGTCAGGTCTCTGACTATCTCCAAAACCTCTTAACATGTGCGGCCCCTCTAATGTATTTATTCCTGATCCTATCCATCCTGGTCTCTCTCAAAGAGAACCTCAGCATCTTCATCTCTGTTACCTCAAGTTCTTCCATTAAGCACAGACACATCTACTAGATACCTAAATCATGGTCATTTCAAAGCATACAGCTATGTGCATTATGCATCCGCTAGACATCGATTCATGGAGGTCAGTTGCATATCAAGGTTAAGATCTCTAGCAGACGACTTTTCCACAACTGTCATGGTCCCATCATGCTTTACGCATTATAAGCAAGCCATTTGGGTAGTTTCTTCCCACCGGACACATGATGTTTTTCCCCCCAAAAAAATTTATATGTGTAGAAAAAATGCCCCTCTCACCCTTCCATGGGTGGTTTCTCCTCCAAGCTCGGGTCCTCTATCAGAGGGCTGGGAGTTTGAGGATCCTGCACAGTATCTTAGCTGTTCCTACCACTTTTATGGAATTTTACAGGTATCTGTTGTAGCCACTCATCCAGCTTGGGGGTTACTGCCCCGAGTGCTCCAATTACCACAGGCACCACTGTCACCTTCACTTTCCATGTTTATCCAGTTCTTCTCTGAGTCCCTGGTATTTCTCCAGTTTCTCATGTTCCTTCTTCCTGATGTTCCCATCGCTTGGCACTGCCACATCCACCACAACGGCTTTCCTCTGTTCTTTATCCACCACTACAATGTCTGGTTGGTTTGCCATTACCATCCTATCAGTCTGGATCTGGAAGTTCCACAGGATCTTTGCCCTCTCATTCTCTACCACTCTTAGAGATGTTTCCCATTTTAACTTTGGGCTTTCCAGTCCATATTCTGCACACATGTTTTTCCAGCCTCTTGATTGTGGCGCTCCATGTATGCTTTACCTGCCATCATCTCACACCCTGCAGTTATGTGCTGGATTGTTTCAGGCAAAGTCGGAATTCTAAATTTTAAGTCCAAATTCTGAGAAAGCACCAGAATTACTTCCACAAAGTGCATTAATTTCTAATATTGCACACTTCGAAAGCCATTATCCCGATTATACCATGGTGACTTTCAAAATGAATAAATATTTAATCAGTTTTTAGTACTTTATAACGTGAAAATTTATTACGTGGTGCTGCTGCTTAGCTGGGTGATCCAGCACCGACCTCCACTGCAGCGGCAAAGGAAAGCAATATATATATGCTGGTCGTCACCATAGGTTAAATAAAGCTTCAGAAAACAAGAATTAAGGACTAAAAACTGGTTAACATTTATTTCTTTTGTAAGTGAACATGGAATAAGCGGGTTAATGGCCTTCGAAGTGTGCATTATCACATTTTAACGCACTTTGCTGGGTTCAGGCTTCCACGGCGTGCGTTAAAAAGTGATAATGCACACTTCGTCAGCCATTAACCCTTACTTAATCCACACCCAGCAGCCAATTAGAATTGTGTATTAATCCGGATCATGATTTTTTTCCAAATTCCGTTATCAGTTCAGTCTCTGAATAAAACGGAAATCAGATGCCAGGCATAGTCTTCTCTCATCTAATGGTGCCGTTAATAGTACAATGAAATGTGCAAATTGTAATTATTAACTGTGAAAGTTTAAACAGCTTTTTTGCCCAAATGTGTGACTTCTTTGAGGAAAAAGACAGATCTAAGCTGTAATAGTGAAGCAATTGTACAAAGTTATGACCTGGGTAAGACATTTATTAAAGGATGTTTTAAAATCAAGAGCAATTTCTTGTGGGGTCATCATCATACATAAGTGCTCATAAATATTTATAATGGTGGCGTTATCTTTTTGGTACTTAAATCAAGAGGGCATCCAGCTAAAAAGGTTGCCTTACAACCATGAATGCTTGCTTCAGCATTCCGTGTTTCTACTCCTTTTTGCACGTTTGTTAGCTAAATTATGAAATAAAATAAAAAAGATCAGGCTTCTAAGGAGCAGACTCTTTCTCTGACAACTCATATTGAATGTCTTGCTACAAGCTAAACATTTATCACAGCAAAACTATTTCACTTGCGACTGTCTGCGATAACTGCAACAAACTTATGAGTGGGGTTTATCCTATTCAAACCTGATGACACAATTGTCTCCAGTGTTTGAGTAGTTTGGTATCTTAAATAGGGATTAAAAAAGAGCTTTCGGATGGATGGATGGATGGATGGATGGATGGATGGATGGATGGATGGAATGGATGGATGGATGTGGATGGATGGATGGATGGATGGATGGATGGATGGATGGATGGATGGATGGATGGATCATTTTCTAAGTGCAGGAAGCAATAACAATAAAATATGACGTAAAGTTTAAAACAAAGTGCTAGATTAAAATGATTTTCCTATCAAAACATATATAAAAATTGTAAAAATAGTAAAATAATAAAACCAAGTGCACATCTTCCATCTGCATACATCATGCATACTATTGCACAGACACTTGGACACACACACAATTGCTCTTGGATAAAAAACTGTTCTTGAACTGATTGGTTCTGCTCTTCATTGTCCGATTTTTCAAGAGGGCAGCTGTTCAAACAGGTCATGTCCTGGGTGTGATGTATCCCTGATACACTTACTTGTAACGTTCCATCATCTGCGCGCTGGAGACGACCCTCTGGAGCGCTTTTTTCTCTGTGGCAGTGGAGCTCCCACACACAGCAGGTCAACACACTCCATACTGAATAGCGGTAAAAAGACACAAGCAGTTTCCGTGACAGGTGCTTCTTCTTGAGAAGTCTTCGGAAGTAGAGTCTCTTCTGTGCTTTTTTAATAACTGCTAAGGTGTTCGTACTCCATGACAAGTCCTCTTTAACCCTTGTGCTATCCTAGGTGTCACGGTGCCTGTCAGTCACCTCCCCCCTCCCAGTGCTCCTGCTCTGCTGATTGGAACCAGCTGACCTGCATCTCCTCATCATCCTGCCTGCCTTCTTAAGGGTTCTACTCACCTGAATTTATTTATTTATTTATTTATTTGTTTGTTTGTTTGTTTGTTTATTTAACAGGGACAGTTCACATTAAAAGCATGGCTGCAATGCGCCAGAATTAGCCCAAAGGATATTTTTCATCTGTCGTCGCCGGACAGGTGTTAAAATTGTCAACCTAAAAAGTGCGAAGCATGAATTAAATACATTAATAGAAAATACACATGTACAATAGACAGTCATTTCAAATACATAAAACATGCTGATAGTGAGAAACATAAAAAACAAATATAAGACACAAAGGTTACAGATCAGACAAGGAGGGGCAGGCATTAAAATAGTTCAATGCAGACATGTTTGTTGTGATATTTTTTAGGTGCTTTTTAGACAGAGTGAATGTGGTGAGGTCTCTAATATTGTGAGGAACTGAGTTCCACTCTTGTGCTGCTGTAACAGAGAAGGCGCTCTGGCTAAAGGCACTTCTCCGCAGAGGAACTATACCATCTGTCTACTAACTATAATTATCCAGCGCCAGTTTGTTAGACTCACTCCGGTGCTTATGTCTGGCCTTTTAGTATTTGCTAACCAAGCTAAGTTACTTTACTCACCTCACTTTGTACTCACCTTCAGGTCCTCTTACCATTGGTCACGCTGGTTCCCTCGTCCAGAGCTTCACTCCTCGCTCCAAGCTTGTCCCGCCGTCCTCTGCATCCGCGCCTCGCCTCAAGTTGGCTCCACCGTCCTCAGCCTCCACACCTTTCCTCAAGTTGGCTCCACCGTCCTCAGCCTCCACGCCTTTCCTCAAGTTGGTTTCGCCGTCCTCGGAGTCCACGCCTCGCTCCTCTGGATACACGGTCCGCCGCGCTTCTGCGCCGCACCTCTCAGGTTACGTTCCACCAGCCCTCGCCGCTCACGGCTCCTGGGACGTCAGATCTTCACCTGAAGATTATTCTAGTCACGCTCTCCAAGAGACTCTGTTCAACCCCTGGAGAAATAAACCACTTTCAAGCTAGTTCTTCTCGAGAGTTTATCTCCGGATTTCAGCAACTGGGTCTGTCACGTCTACGACGTCATGACACTAGGCACTTTAACATTGGGAGTTGGGTCATCTAGACCCACTAGACAGTGCGCTGAACCTTTTTTCTTCAATGATTTGTGATCTTCACTGGTGTCCATGGATTCCATGAAATCTTTCCACCTTTATCCACCTTTGTCATGGTAGGGAGAACACTTCAATGTAAGGATGGGGTCATCTAAGATAGCACAAGGGTTAATCTGTAGACCCAAGAAGCGAAAGCCACCCACAATCTCCACACAGTCCCCACCAATGTAGTGGCTGTATGCTTTCAGCCCTCTTCCTTCTGAAATCCACAATCAGCTCCTTTATCTTAGTGGCATTGAGGATCAGGTTGTTGTCTTTACACCACCCAGTCAACTGCTCTACCTCCAAGCAGACTCATTTGTGTCTGAAATTAGTCCTACCACTGTTAATTTTATTATGGTGTTAATAGAGTGGGACGGGGTGCAGTCGGGGGTGTATAAGACAGGGGTCAGCACACAGCCCGTGACAAGACTTTTTCTTGAGATTTGCGAGCAGGGTGATCTGTGTAAAAAATCCAGAGTCCAGCAGCAGATGGAAGAAGACAGACCCAGTCCTGAAAATTTGGCCACCAGCATGTGGGAAGAATTGTAAGTAAGGACAAAAAGTTAGTACTCACATTTAAATGTAACCTTCTGTGCTTCAGAGCCCACCACACGGCACAGCTAGACATGGATCACCCTTACGGCAGAGGGCTCTGAATCCCTCAGCTGCAAGGGTTAGCCCATCTATAACGGACAATCCTATCCCTCTAAATGCCCTTAGAGGGGTAAGGAGAAGCCATGAGGGTAATGGAAGAATTTGATTCGGCCCATGAGCAATTTACGTGTTTAAAAATGCTCTTTAGCCGCCCTTAAATGAGCCTAGCATGCTCTGTGTTTCTGTAGCTTAAAGCATGAGCCCGCTACTTTTTTTCACCAAATGTCATCCAAAGGATCAGAAAGTTATGAGCCTCAAACCAGCTGGATTTTGTCTTTCAAAAGGCCTTAAAAACAAGATAATATTTTTATTCTTACTACCTTTCATTAAAGCTTTTGTGTTGAACCCCCTCCCTCTGAACAAAAGTGAATTAGATTGATTCAGATCCCGCTCATGCATCATGCATCTTCATCTCTCGCTACCTGCAGCAAGTAGCTGTCTTATCTCCAAAGTTGTTTACTTATTCAGGAGCGGACTCCAGCCTCCAGTCATGAAGGATTATGAGGAATTAGCGGTTTTCTTTTTTTCTTCTCAAAAACAGTGGCAGCGCAAAAAGAGGGAATTGATTTAATTAGGTTTAAGTTTTCTAAGATGTAAAAGAAGGAAAACGGTAATGTTTTTATCGCACGAGAAGAGATGTAACTGTGGGAGACAAGTGTTTTCACCACACATTATCTCTTACAGAAAACAGAGTGGAAAAATCTGCTTTGTTTGTGAAGCACTCATTGTGTATGTTCTACTGTACACAGCAGAGCATCCCAATGTTGATTATTTGAAGATTAAGCACGTTTTTGAAAACTATCTTTGGAAAAGGATATGTTTTGAAATATATGCTCTGTATAGTTTAAAAGTAAAAGGCTCAAAATACAAAGACAGAGTTTTTCTCTAAAGGAAGAAAGTTTTTTGTAACACTTTGGGAAAAGAGATGTCACCAAGGACACCCTAATAACACACACTCTTTGACAATCCCTAACTCTTAGGGCAATTAACGTGAATCAGCTGACATTGACACAGAGAAAAAAAGCTTTATATAAGATTTGCATCAATATGCAACCCCTAATTTTGGAAAGTTTTTTCTACCGGCATGCTGTGAGTGACAGGTTGTAGTGAACACTTAAACATGTAATGGTAAAATAAGAGTGAAGTAGATGAGACGCAGGCGTGTTGTATGGGTGATTCATTTTTTCATCTCCTGAGGATTGCTCAACTCAAAGGGCCTGTAACACACACAAAAAAAAACTATCACCCTTATATTGCCAATACTGATTTCTACAAATGACTGTACCTCTAAGTAGCAGAGGAGGCTCAAAACAAAAAAAGTATCCCTCTTACGGGAAAATTTTGGAGTACTTTTTAAGTGTCTGTTGCCACATTTTGGGTTTTAATGCATGTTCACAACATCCTCTGCCATCTTTCGACATACTACTGCAAATAAAATGTCTTTGTAAACGCATGTTAATGTGCGTTTTTGGGCTTTCGCGTACAGAACTCTTGCATCTTTACAAGTTTCTGTGACCATTTTCAAAGCACTCCGTTGAACGTGTGTTAAACGTTAAACCAAGTAAAACTTGTTTCCGTTCACAGAAGTGCCAACCATTATAAAACAGCAAAACAGTCGCTGGTAGTAACAGTAGGAAAAAAAAAAGAATGACACACCCTTTCCTCTCCTGCTTATCTTGTGCGAACAGCATGAGTTTAATGTACATTCAAGAATGCCCTGAATGCGCTAAATGCACATTCTTGGGTCTACAGATTAACCCTTGTGCGATCTTAGATGACCCCACCCTAACATTGACGTGTTCTCCCTACCATGACAAAGGTGGATAAAGGTGGAAAGATTTCATGTAATCCATGGACACCAGTGAAGATCACAAATCATTGAAGAAAAAAGGTTCAGAGCACTGTCTAGTGGGTCTAGATGACCCAACACCCAATGTTAAAGTGCCTAGGATAGCACAAGGATTACACCCTCTTGAACGTGTGTCACATGCCTGGTGTGAATGTATCTTTAAAGGCTTAAAGCAAGCAATTTAAACTCGTAGAATATTCTTCAATATTTTAGAATCACACTTTTTTACTGCTTAATTGTACATGAACTGTGGTTCATTACATTTTTAGAAAGCTTGAGGGTTTACATTTACTTGCCCCCTTTTCATTTAAGAAATCCTTAGCTAGATGTTGTCTTGGAAAGAAAGACTTAAAAACAAAACATTTCTGTGCATCAACCCCGCCACTTATGAGCCTTCACATTTAAATATCATTTCTTTCTTCTCCCGCAATCACTTTTACTGCAGACCTGTAAAGCAGCCCTCATCCTCCCCCTCTCCACCTACACATGGACCTTCCTGAGTGCTCAAGCGCTTCCTCCTAAATCCTCTTCATCACCAGCAGTGGAGACTGAGGGGGGATTTCATCTGGCTTGCCTAAAGCACACTTCAGGCTGGCTGCAGGTACTGTAATTCATCCCAAAACAAATTTTATTTTGCCAAAAAGACTGTCCATACATCTTTATTCCTTTTTTTTTCCTGGTTCAGATGTTTAGTTTCCTGCAGAGGTAATCGGTGTGAAGCTCAAATAGATTATCTCTGAGAAATGAGTAGAATTTAAGTCAGAATTTACGATTGTAAAAAATTCGAGGCCCTTATGGACTTGCTTAAAGTTTTAATAATTCCTTTTGCTTTCATATCTTAAATCATTTTCTTACTGTACACTTCATTCATGTATTATTTTTGCCAGAAGCAGTCTAGAGGCATGTCAAATTTAGACTCCCTCTGGTGTCAGCTTGACCCAAAACACTCTAACACGGCTTTGCAAAACAGTGCGACAAAAAATACAATAAAGGAATAAACAAACAAAACTGAGAAAGCATGCAGATAATTAGGACAAAACTGTTTTGTATGCAGATTTTTTTTATTAATTTATGTGCAGTTTATGTCTATGGGCAATTTAGTAGATGTTCTCTTTCCTGCTTACACAAGTGTGACCAACAACCCATTCACAGATTATTCACTGCTACTGTAGATTTCATCTTAATTCTGTGGATTTGCCAGAGCGGGTACTGATGTAAAATGAAACAAAAGAAAACAAAAAAGACTCGTCTACTTGTACAAATTTTAAATAAAAACTATTGAAAAGAGTCAGTGGTCAACAGCCACAGATGTGCAACAGATGTATCTACTGTTTCCATGGTAACAAAAGGAAGCTGAAACCTTTAGCAAGTTTAATTTCTGGAAATGTGTTCAATAACATTACAAACACAGAAATAAAAGGAGCCAAGCATTTTTGTCTAATATTAATCCTGTTAGGATTGAGACAGAATTTTAGGTGGCAGGTTTAAAACTGCAAAATGAGAGATATGCATTAAAAAACTACTAAATGTTTTGAACATCTAATCCGGATTTGCATTTAGATTTGAATTTGAAATGGTTTATTTCAAGCAATCAAATAGGAATAATACACAAAAAAATAAAATACAATCGTCAGTTATACATTCATACAATAACTAATCAAACTTAGTATAATTAGACATAAAATTAAATATTGCTTGAAAGGAAGTGGAAGGAAGCAAACTTATATAATCCCACCCCTGTTCTACTGTAACCATTTTATTACATGATTTATCAATTTCCGGTTCCTAGAAAGCACATGACAAAGATGAATTACTTAAATTATTTTGTAAAAAATAACTTTTAGAAATCAACATGGCAATGAAGTATCCAAAATATATGCAGATTATGTTACTTATAAAAGTCATTGATATAAGTAAAAAATAATACTATATCAGTAAAATAGACAAAACACTGTTTCAGGAATTTTCATAGAAAGATTTGGTCAAGTATCAAAAGTTGATAATATGTGCAAGATTATGTTTCATTAGGAAAAATTCATGAATCAGCTTATCAATTTTTTTTAAACAAGTAATATAATTAAAAGTCAATCAGTTTGACAATTTTCAATAATTGATTAATCATTTGTATTATTATTTTTTGTATTTTTATTTATTTATATATATTTTTTTCTTTTTATGATAAAATATTGCTATGAAGTAAAATAAAAAGTAAAAAAGGGTCCATATTTGTGGTAAGACCAAGGCTTTTTTCTTCTTCTTCTGCAGATAAACAGCCGTTCTTCTCGGTTTAAAACAAAGTTTATAGTTCTCTTCACTGTTATGTCTGCAGACATTAGATAGAGGTCCATATCCTTCTTCAGCTGATATCAGCAGCGCCTAAGAGTTGAGGTCAAGTTGTCTGCATGTCAGATCTTTGTTGATAATCAAGTCACTTCAGACTTATGGAGAAAGTGTTGTATCCAGGCGTAATATTTCTTGAAATTATTTGGCTCTTTGATTTATTATTGCATTTTGTTTCAGACGACCGTGACCAAACACTTCTCAAAGTCCTTCATGGTGTTCACAACCTGAACCTTGGACCGGTACGGTGGACCGGGTGGTTTGACGTAAATCCTGCAGCCTTTAACCCAAGTGTTCTCAATCTGCTTCTGCAGATTCCTTCTGGTCAGATGGTCGATCAGATAAACAGTAGATCCTTTGAGATTCCTCCTTTGATTCATCAGAGCTAGCTTGTGTTTTTGATTCACAAACCTGATGAGGATCGCTGGTTAATCCGTCTCCTTTCTCCTGGGGAGCGGGTGGCAGGTCTCGATGGTATTGAGATCCAAGGAAATCCCTTTAGATGTGAGAAATGATTCCATTTGCTGTTCCAGAGTCTCTCCACCACAATCCGTTTCAGAACTCCTAGCAATGCTAGCGCTATTAGCATTAGCAATGCTAGCTCCAGCTGCACCCAGCTTCGCCCGAGGTTTGATCGGTACTCCAGTGAGAATGACATTATTCATCCTTACTTGTTGTTCCACATTGTCCAGTCTTTTCTCCAGAGTGTCGACCCGGTTTTCTCGTTGCTCGTTTTTAACGTGGAGCCTTATGAATTCTTCCAATAGCTCTGTGAGCGGCGTTAGCTTGGCAGTCACTTGTTCCATAAATGGATACAACGTAGCTTGGATATCATCAAGAGCCTTTTTTAAGGTCTTCGTATTCCTGGCTTTTCTTAGGGGCCATGGTCAGCTCTTCTTTTTTTGGAGAAAATCAACTTTTTAAGTCGTTTGAAGATAGTTGTATAGCCGCAGAGAGCCACACGTGTCCTGTGCTGTAACCCGGAACCGGAAAAAAAAAAACATTGTTGTGTTGCATTGTTGTGTGTTTGCGGCCACGTTTTTTATTACCTTATAAGGAGTATGTTGGATAGAACCATAGGCTTTATGAATATGAATGACACATTTTTTTATCTTCTAGTTCATTTTAGCATTCAGGAATGACTAATTAATTTAAAGTTAGTAATAAACATCAAGTGGTTGAGGTTAGTATCAGACTTCTCAGAATTTAAAACACCTTTCAAAAATAAGTTTTCCTACAATTTCTTTTGTATATTTAACTGATTTATTTCAGTCAATTAAGAAAACAATTCTAGGGCTAGTTTTGTCCGAAGGTGCTACACAAATCCTCAAACCAAGGAAAACGAAATGAATTATAGAAGACTAGTATAATCCATTTTAATCCAAAAGGCCAAATTGTCATAACTCCACATTAATAATAGCCTGCAACCAACAGATAACATTGAAATAATTTGGTGCTACATTAAGTGCTTCATTTGTATTTCTGTCTCAGTGAATGCAAGAGGCAATGCATAGTGCTCAATCCCACGATCCCAATCCTTTGTCAGAGTCAATCCAGGAGCCCAAGTAGCCGTGAACCCACAGAGGACTAAGTAAAAAAATAATAATAATAATAAACAGATCCAATTCGAAACCAAAAACTAGTATTTTACAGGGACTGGTTGATGAAAATTCCACTGCACACATTAATGCATTTATTTTTTTTGTTTTTTTATCTAAACTAATTGCCTACTTTATTAGACACAGCTGTCCATCTGCTCATTAGCACAAATATGTTAATCAGCCAATCACATGGCAGCAACTCAATGCATTCTGTCATGTAGACATGGTCAAGACGATGCCGCAGTTCATACATGGTTGTTGGTGCCAGACAGGTTGGTCTGATTATTTCAGAAACTGCTGATCTACTGGGATTTTCACCCACAACCATCTCTAGGGTTTACAGAGAATGGTCAGAAAAAGGGAAAATATCCAGTGAGTGGCTGTTCTGAGGAGGGAAATGCCTTGTTCGAGAGGTCAGAGGAAAATGGCCAGACTGGTTCTGGCTGTTAGAAAGGCAACAGTAACTCAAATAACCACCTTCTTTAGGTCCACCAGCTTATTCTTCAGCTTGTATTTGACCATTGACTGCACTGTGAAATATGCAGGGCCGCTTTCACTGTCAGAATGTTTTTTCCGAATCTGGATCTTGCTGCTGGCATTCTTGGAGATTAAGCTGAAGACGTTCCTCAGGCGGTTCAGAAACCTGTAGAGCAGGGGTGTCAAACAGTCCAGCCCAGACATGAAGAGACAAAATCATAAGGATGGTTAAAAAAGAGAGCAAGTTTCTAGTCCATTCCTTTGGCGAGTTATGATTTTTTAAAGAAATAACCGAAATGCGCAATTTCGCCACTAGGGGGAGCAAAGGAAAGGCAGCTCTGTGTCTGGCTAAGATGCACTTTGGTTCCCTATGAGCCTTACCGCTCATCTTGCTATAAGGATGATCAGTAGTTACACCCTAATGACCAAAATGTTGTCAAAAAGTGAAGTGGAGTGAAGAGATTTCAAGGAAAAGTGGACTGTTTTATTTTTCTTTCACGAAGCTGAATGCAAAACCCCCATGCTTGGTATGTCATCAACAGGTTGCAGTGTTCAAAGAATATAGCATTCAGCTCCACTAAGAGACTTACCATAAAGAAAAGTTTCTGGATTGCTTCAGTGTCAGATGTAAAATATTCAGTCTGTATAAAATTAAATAGACCAACTTTTTTTTTAATTGAAATTAATTTTATTCAAGATCCATTGGCCCCAAGTGATTAGGCTACTATGTTGGTTGAGGCATTTTTTCAAATTGAGTTAAAAAAATTTAAAACAAAGCTGTTATTTTGCTTTTATGTTACTGGTCCGGCCCACTTGAGATCAGACGGGCTGAATGTGGCCCCCGAACCAAAACGAGTTTGACACCACTGCTGTAGAGAAACAGACTGCAATGCAAAAGAAGTGCAAACATATTAGAAACTATGCAACCACCTCTGCTTGGAGACACAGTTCTCCCTGGAGACACGGTTCTCTTGAGTCCAGCAGCTCAATCACGCAGAGCAGCCGGACCGATTGTGGTCCAAAGCCTCCTTCGGAGCGGACCCAGTAACAACACACTCTCCCCTGTCCGCAAACACGAAGCTATAGTCCTGCTCAGAGACATGCTTCGCTTGCATGGAGCAGCCAGCCGGTCCTGTTTGGGTGGCCGAACCATGGGGCAGCCGTGGTGCAGCGGTTGGGAGGTCACCACGGCCGCCCCATGATCGTAAGATTGTAGGTTCGATTACCGCCTTGCACGCCCATGAGACAATGTGTCCTTGGGCAAGACACTGAACCCCACCTTGCCTCTGGTGGGAGGTTGGCGCCAGTGTTCGGCAGCGGAGCCGCCACCAGTGTGTGAATGTGTGTGTGACTGAGTGAATGGGTCTGTGACTGTACAGCGCTTTGGGCCTTGAAGAAGGTAGAAAAGCACTACATAAGTATACGCCATTTAGCATTTACTATGTCACGTAAAACCAGAGCAGAAGTGACCCACAATCGGAATAAACTGTTTACATGCACTGGGATCGGATCAACAATCGGCATAACCCACCTATCTCGATCCGAAAGAAATTTTGATCCAAATGTTTACATGAGGCATCTTTATTCTGATTAGGTGTTTATTCCGATTACTTTTGTCCATGTAACTGGAGATATTGACGCAAATAGAACTCCTGGCAGCATTGCCAGATTGGGCAGTTCCAGCTCAATTTATTCTGACTTTGCAGGCAAAAATGGTTTAGGTGGATGGACATAGTTTGGGCGGGTTTGGAATCGGTTCAGGAGCTTTTAGTTCTTGGTTGAAATAAGTTTCAAGCAGGGAAGTGCCATCTGGGGAGAGCCAGTGCTTCACCTGTCCTCTTCTTCACCTGCCATCATGAGATGTAAACCCCACTGATAATAAAATGTGTGTTCATACTAACCTCTTTCCGTAAATGAAATGTATAAGTTTGATTCTATTCATTGTTACCTTCCAAATCCTTGAATTTTGAGTATTTGCTGTTTAATTTTAGCATGAGGCAGGGAGCTCTGCTGCATAAGATTATGCAATCCTGAGTGAAGTCAGGTTGATTGCACTGCAAAAAACCACCATCTTAATTCTAGAAAAAAGTACTTGCTTTTAGTAGAAATTGACTAGAAATAAGTCAAATTATCTGCCAGTGCAGCTAGTAAATTTTACTTAACAAGATGTCTTGATTTAAGTAAAAATATCTAAGCCATAGTAAATCGGTTAAATCTTGAAATTAGGCAAAAACACTTATTTTAAGCAGTAATTTAAGACAAAAAAACTAGAAACTAGGATATAGGAGCTTGATTAAAATGTAATGCCCACTAAAATTCAGAAAATAAATCTTGAAACAAGCAGTTGCAAAAGATATTTTTTCTTGTTTCAATACTAAAAAGAATGAAAACAAATTCACTTTTCGATTCTTTTATTCAACTTACAAACTGAGATTTGTGTTACAAATGTACCCAAATTTTCTAGGAATACAACAGTTTTTTTAACAACACAATTAGAATACTCATCTAAAGAACAGACATAAACATTAAACTGCAAAAGCAGTTCATCTTCCAACAAATTCTTTACTTTAATGCTCTTTCATGGTGGTGATGTTCCGCTTGTGAATAGGATCCTGAAGGATCTGTCTGAATGACAGAAGGGTGGCCACGCATTTTGTGTAGGTCAGATGTAGTGTGTAATAATATGCCATTTAGAAAATCAGACCCTCGTGAAGCTTTTCTTTTTCAAACGTAACTGGTATCAAACAAATAGCAACGATTCATCTGCTGCCATCGAACACCAAGACTGGACTTGACAGGCCTCTCTTCTGGATGAAGACGTTTGGATCTTCTGTTGACTATAAAGCAGAAAAAAACGTTTTTCCTTTAGTATCTCCAATGTAGTAATTTCTTTATGTATCTGCTTAGGGCAAAAATAAAAATTTACCTCCTGAACATGCAGTAAAGCTTCACTAGAACATCCCAGTTTCTTTGATGGAGGTGCCACTGGGGGAAAGAGAATGGGAAGGGCCTTCACCAGAGCAAAGTTGGCTTCCACTGAAACACAATAAATTGAATTGTTCTTCTTGAAGAAGAAACACATAGAACAAAGTGTTTTTTGAGAAGAAGCATTCACGCATCTAACTACATGTATCAAAAAGGCAAACTTACTTTTATCCCTGTTGATTGGTGGCTTTATTGCCTTCTTTCATACTCCGTAAATTGACCCTGGCGCAGCAATCCTCCCATCTCATTTTGACTTCCTCGAAGAATTCATCATTGTGGGGAGCAAGGACTCTATGCATTTCTCCAAGCACCTGCAATGACAAACCAAGTAGTGAAAAATATATAGACATTTAAAATTTTACTTTAGACTTTTTACACAATACTTACATGATGCAATTCTCTGGATAAACATCCACAATGGATGAAGCTCTGGTATCCTCTCTTATGACCTGAAACTCCAGATAAAAAAAACTGGTATACATCAGCTACAATGGGCTTCTACTTCTTGTACATTTCCTGCAGAGTTTTATAATGCCTGGTTTGTACTTGCATACTATCCTTATTCACTAGAAGTGATCACAAATTATATTTTAATTTCTGCCAACAATAGTAACTCACAAACTTAAAAAATGTTAAAATCACAATTTTTAATAACAGCAAGTTTTCATTCAAACATTAAGATCATCAAGCATACATGACAAACAGTCTTTCAAACTGGCCGATTTGGGTGGGAAACTGTCCAATCTGGCAAGCCTAGCATAAAAGTGAGTTACAGTTGTGCAGTATATTGGGCTAGCAATAACTCAAGTTAGCTTACTACTACTTTCTTCTTTAAACACTGAAATACATTTTAACTAAATAAAAATTAAATTTGACACGTTTAAACAGAACCAAAATATTAATATTAATTAACTGTATTTTAAAGTATATTTATGAAATATACTGCATAGTGACGAAGTAGCTAACATAGTGCTAGCGCAAGCTAGCTAGTTGCTCCGTTAGCCTGCTTCTCAAGATGTTTAAACCCACTTTATAATCTTTACCAGCTGCGTGGGACGTAATGGTGATTTATTCTATGTCATATAATTTAATATAGCTTACCTCCTTTTATCTTGTCCACCGAATATTATATTCCTAATTTGTTTTTCCTGTTCGTCCTCGTCATGTTCTGGTTCATCAGATGTACCACGCAAATGTGACAAGATGGCGCTGGGTCGGTCACAATATGAAAATTCTCAAAGGGTATCCCAAAAATGCAATAAATAGAATTAATTTTTTTGTTACACATCATTATGAAAATACATAAGTTATAAAACAGCATATAACGTGTTTGCTCTATCAGTTTAGCTTAAGCAAGTCTTCTGAAGATATTAATCCCCCCTTCCTCTGGTCACAATGGACTTTTCCATTCTCGCTTGTGCCCGCCGGAATGTTCCACTGAAAAATTACGACAATACATGACAAATACATATTTTAAAAGATCAACTATTCTACTTAAACTTTGTTTGATATAAAAAATAATTTATTTGATTAAGGAAGATAATCATTGTCTGATTTGTACAATTTTCGATTCAAAATAGATCTTTGCACAAAATCTTGATATGGTATTGCCCAAACCAAGGGCAGTGGATTATGATTGCGTCATCTGTGGATTGCAAAGTACTGTTTATAATTTAAATTTAATTCAGGTAACCATGCTGTTAGAGTGAAGTGGCTTGTTCTCAATATTAACAAATATGTATGTGAAAGGTCTCTAATTATAATTTCTGCAAATAAAACAATACTTACTTTTGGACTTACACAAAAGATTTTGTGGTAAACAATGGATTGTTGACAATACAGACAACATTGTATTGAAGCCAGGTTTATGAAACACTATTTTAACAGAGACCTTCTTGCTTATGAAATAGCTATACCTAATCTTGCTTACGTTTATAAATGCTGAAAACATGCTTGGTTATCATCGTTTCAAAATCAGTATTTTGATTAAATATAATATTGATGATGATATTGCAGTAAAAAACAAAAAATATGTATCCATTGTTTATCCTTTTAATATTGGATGAGCTATTAAACATCAGTATTCAAATACATTTTTGGATATCAGATAATGTGGTAACATCTAAAATGAACTTAAATTAAGACCTTCACCTGTGCTTAAATCAGGCCTGCAGTATTTTTTCTTGTTTGCATGAAAAATGATTAATATCTTAAGTTACAGACTGATCAAGAAAGGTAATGCATATTTTTTTCTTAAAACAAGTTTAATAAACTTAAATTAGGACGTTTTCCTGTCCTTAAATCAGGCTTGCAGTGTTTTTTTCTTGTTTTGCATGTAAAATGACTATTTTCTAGATTTACAAACTGATCAAGACAGGTAATGCATATTTTTCTTAAAACAAGTTTAATAATCTTACACGTGCTGCTGTTTTTATCTAAAATCAAGATCAATAAGATTTTACAGCTAGTTTTAAGTTTAATAATCTTAGGTAGATTGACAAAATTTGCAGTGTGTTCCTTTAGTTTACTCAGCATATGCTCATATGTAAAGGTTTACAAAAGACATTTATATTCCATGACCTCCCTTTCTATATGATAAGAAATGTATTTTACCTCAGATCTGACGTGAAGCTGTGCTGACAAGACAGAATAAGGCAGAAAAACAACAGTGCCTTTTGTGATATTAAAATAAAAACAACAGATCATTTGTTTTATGAATGCATAAATGTCTTTGGGTGGACTTTTTTTCTTTTTTTGATGTTTCACAAAATGTCCTTTTAATAAACCATTAGAAAACAAAAAAAACTTTTTGGAGTCATCTCAGGTGACACTTGATTTAATTCTTAATGTTTTATTTGATACTTGGAAATTTAAT
The DNA here is from genome assembly GCA_037389245.1 of Oryzias sinensis. NCBI lineage: Eukaryota > Metazoa > Chordata > Actinopteri > Beloniformes > Adrianichthyidae > Oryzias > Oryzias sinensis. The sequence goes on along the minus strand of JAUDJI010000072.1, from coordinate 31,606 downwards.
ATTCACAAGAAAAGGTTTTTGAGCTCTGGAAAGCTCTCTATCTGGAAACACTGGCAGATATTAAATGATGATTCAAAGCTATTTAAAAAAAATGGAAGCAGAGTGATCTGATAGGCTGTTAAAAGAGGAAAAAGAAAAGAGTTACACTAATGCTTTTTTTCAAGTAAAAAATAATGTATGTAAAGAGAATAAATTTCTTTAATATATGAATGTGATTTTAATTTTTAAACTCCTATCAAAACATTTGGATTATTGACATTGTCAAAAAGTGGACCACTAAGGAAGCTCTTTGACGTTTTATCCAATAAGTAAGGTTTAAAAAAAATAACAGAACCACTGCAGAGGGCCCCATTTTATTGCTCGCCTGGGGCCCCCAAACTGCTAAGTCCACCACTGTGTAAAAGTGGTGTTTATTTATACAATAATACATTTCAATTAATTCTCAAAACAAAGAGATTGGAGTTGACAAAATATATTTAAACAAATTGAGTTTTATCAGGAATGAGATAGATGCATGACACGGACATAACTTGTTATGTTATAACAAGTTGTTATAAACCTTCTTTCACCATAACTATGAAATGCTCTTTATATTAAACAGGGGAGCTTCAAAACATCCACAGATGTTTTCATTTCTTGTCATTGTCCTCAATGTATTTAAGTGTCTGGTTTTATGTTCTCCTTGCCAGGTCATCTGCTTTGTCACAGTTTTTTTTTTTTTCTAAATAGTTGTCTGTCATAATCTTGCAACAAGATCACATAGTAAATCTTTATTAAAAATGTGATTTATTACCCATTCACATATATTTTTAGACCCTAGAATAGATGAGGACACCAAACAAATGAGTTGGGATAGAGCAAGAGAGCAGTAGATGAAAGTTCATCTGTCTTATAGAATTCACGGTGCTGACATTGTTTGAAGCTGTTGACAAAAGCTGATCTGGCATATTTTTCATGAGAGCAACCCACACCTTTAGATTTCAGCTCAAAAAAACTTTTTTTTATTCATGTATTTATTTTTTTAACAAACTCTGCACAGTTTGAAAGGGGAATAAAGAAGCTTTCCAGCAGCATACATTTTATTACCAATGAGCATTGTTACAACAAAGAAATCATCTCAGAAACACACATTTCCATTTAATGGATGTTATATTTTTTGTCAAAGTGAAAACCTGTTCAAAAGCCATAAATTAAATGCATTATTGCCCCTCCATTTATCTGTATTGAACAGGGGTCTGCACCCTGTAACACTGAAAAGCCCATTCAGGTCAATTTCTTACAGATGGCGACCCATAGTAGCTACAAAGTTTTATTTTACCCATTAGGAAAAGAAACACTGATGTGTATTCATTCATTCGTTTTATATTCCGTTTTTTCCCTTTTGGGGTCACGGGGCTGCCGGAGCCTATCCTGGCCACTTGTGGGCGAAGGCAGGGGGACACCCTGGACAGTTCGCCAGTCTGTCCTAGGGTAGAATGTCCTCAAAAACACACCCATTCACTCTCACCTAGGGACAATTTAGATTAACCAATTAACCTATTTTTGGACAGTGGGAGGAAGCCGTAGACCTTGGAAAGAACCCACGCATGCACGGGGAGAACATGCAAACTCCAAACAGAAAGGTCCCCATTGATGTTCTGTTTCAGGTCCCCCAGCTGGGACTTGAACCGGGGGCCTTCTTGCTGTAAGACAAGAGTTCTAACCACTGCGCCACTGTGCAGTATTCATGTTACTGTTGATATTATGATAAATATAAATGAACTATTGTTGTTTTTGGCATAAATAAAACATGAACCTCAAGAGAAATTACCTTTTTTTAAATGTGAAATAGATTATAATTTGACTTCCCTCCAAAATAAAACACATGGTCACATAGTATCATCTCAATGCAGTAAATGTAATAGTGTAACAGTGTTAATTAAAAGTAGTTGTTTTTACAGTTGTTGGTGCATGTAGGCCAGAAATTTAAATATAACTAACCAAACATAAATCTGAGGTAGTGAAGTGACCTCCTATCATAAGGCGCACTTAAAATTCTATTGTTTTTTTAAAAATAGTTATAATAGAAAAACAAATATATACTAGTTAATAGTTCGAAAAGGTGCGCCATAATTCTGGTTGCGCTTCTTGACGACCATAAAAAAAAAATTCTTTAACCAAAGAACCCCAATGAAGGGGTCAAAGGGTCACATGTCGCTCAAGAGCTGCAGGTTTTAAGACCATTGAACTAGAGACTGATGGTTGATGACTGAAAAACCTGAGCCAAATTTTCCAGATTTCTTTTAAAGTTGCCACAAAATATCAATAAATAACATGAAACAAACAACTACTGTCTTTTTCAGTGGCAAACAAAGTCAATGATAGAAGCATCTGAATACAGGAGTAACAAGGAGAAGACCTAAAGCATTTCTTTGAGGGTCAAGCAGATGAAGAGACTGATTAATGTTTCAGGGTAACTCAAATGACAGTGTTTCCTCTTCATGGTTGTCGTTTATGGCACAGCTGCAGCAAGAGCTCAATAGAAATTCTGCTGCCAGAACGCCGAGACAAACACTTCCATTTATGAAGTCATCAGTTCACCCAAACCAATCAGAACGCAAACAGCAACATGATTCTTTGCGATAGGATCCAATGACGTCTGCAGAAGTTTATCAAGCCAAACAAACAACCAGCTCACGTTTTCTTGATGTATTGCAAATGTGGAGTGTTGAATGCTTTATGGGCTTTAATCTAGTCATTATTTTCCTCAAATGTTCACTGTTGACATTCCTAACATAGTGTGTAATTATGCTAAGGTGCTCACAGAAAAACATTGTCTTTGTTAGGCTGCAGGAACACTCTTCAAACCTGACATCAACACTTTGTGAAGTAAACCGAACTAATCGGCTCATATGGTGGGGCGCAGTGGTAGGACGGTCAACCTTGAATTGTATGATTGCAGGTTTGATATCTGCCTGGCCACCCACGTGCCGAAGTGTCCTTGGGCAAGACACTGATCTCCATCTTGCCTCTGGTGGAAGGTTGGTGCCAGTGTTCAGCACCGTCAGTGTATGAATGTGTGTGTGAATGGGTGAATGGGACCGTGACTGTAAAGCCCTTTCTGCCATCGAGGAAGGTAGAAAAGCGCAATACAAGTATACGCCATTTACTATTTTACCATTTACCATGGCAACAAATCAAACGCTTTTACCCTTTTTAAACCGAGCTTTCGACTACTGTAAGTCCCCAACCGCAATGAAAATGCAATGAAATTCCAGTGTATTCTGAAGCAGAGTAACTGGCTTTGCGTTGTTATGCAAAACTTCACAGTAGTGTTTACGCAGTTGAAGTAAAAAAAACAGATTCAGTTACAAGTATTTTGCTGCGAAGTTTCATCAGAATCAGCTGATTCACGCTGAATGTGTAAATGTTCGAAGAGTTAGAGTACGCAAAAGAGGCTGTGTTATTTGGGTACCACCAACGACATCTCAGGTGTAAAAAGGGTTTCACCACAATTACACTGGTCCATTTGCATTGTCTCCTTTGCGACATGTGGGGAGCCTGTCTCACTACCGTCATTTAGTTTGCATTGTCTCTGTTGCGTCTCCTGTCTGTCCCTTCTCCTCCTGGCTTCCAGGGGAGTGGTTTGTTCTGCCACCACCATGTAGTGTAGTTCATCCCGCTCTCTTCCCTTGTGGACGTCAATCAACCTCCATGCCACTTTCATCCACAATGGCGAAAATGGGTTCCGGTTATCTGGGGTGTTAACATGCGTTATCCTGTGGTCACATGACCCTAAATATAGAAGAAAAAAACTGGAAGAGCTGTATTTTGATGACCAGACATGTTTTCTTTTTCTCCATTTATTTATTTATTGCTATGAATTCAACACATTGATGGACTGGAAATAGAATTCCTGCGTAAAGCTTGTGTTGCGGAGGAATGGACATCAGACGCAGACATGACGGAAAAAACGTAAACATTCCGATTGATTCTAAAATGTTCTTATTTTTTGTGTCAATGCAATGCAGATGAAGCAAAGACGGACCACAGACGGAAAAGTATAAGTTAGACTTTAAAATGGCCAGATGTAAGAACAGGGCTGAAAGTTGACTTTAGACTCTTTGATTATGGGTAAAATATGGTTCCTTCTGGGTAAGATTTAGGGAAACTGCTGGACATTTTTTTACGAAGTTTTACAAAGATCTAAAAAAGACAAAAATGTGAATAATTTTGTTGTTGAACATCCCTTGTTACTGCCAGAGCACAGAGAAAAACTAAGCGGATAAGGTCAAGGTGACAGAAAAGTGACGGTAAAACAGAACTTATTAATTTACATAATGGAGCTCCTTTCTGATTAAAAGCAGTGCAATGCAAAAACCTTGGCCGGATGTGATGCATCTCAGATTCTACTGTGATGGCTTTTCTGTAGTGAAAAGGTCCATGCAGCATCACATCAACCAGCACGTTGCAGTTGAAGGGATTTAAATCCTCTTTAGAAACTGCTCTAATGCTTTTTCTGAACATCACTTCATCTAAATGCTAATTTAAGTGGCTGCCATTACATACTAACATCAACAAATGCAATAAATGTCCTTAATAAAGATTTTCGGTTATGTCTGTTGGGTTTAGGTTGATTTGTTAGACATTTTACCTCTTTATTAGTTTTAGGCAATAAACGAGTGTTAGAAACTGAAGTCTTGACCTGTCAAATATCCGACCCATCATAGAATAATATTACCGATTATGCTAATCCAGATCAGGCAGTAACCTTTAAATCATCATTAACACTAAACCTGATTAAATCTGCTTGTTTTAACTCTTTTTTAATGTATTCTATTTTTTTAAATAGTTACAATTCATTATACTTTTAATAATAAAAGTATAATATTTATATATATTTATGTGTTATTTGAAAAATTAGCTATTTGCAAGTTTTTGTATAAAAATCACAAACCCATGTTCTCCCTCTTGTGTTTGCTGAGTCTGTATTTTTTCTGTGATATCCTGCTGGTGGACCCCTGTGGATGCTGGTTCAGCAACACATGCCTGACACCGGTTATTTAAACACTCATTATAAATCATTTTTACAAACCTTCCTAACTGGATGGAAAGCTCATAGCACACTTTTTATGTGATGGATTGACATGAAGGCCTAAAAATATCCAAATGTGTTAAATAGAATTTAACCGTTACCCATCGTATTCATCTTTTATCTGAAACAAGAAATAATACATGTGGTGTACATAAAACATTTTGAAGATAAAAAGGTTCACAAAAAATACAAAAAAATGTAAAAGTAATCTCTTTTTTCATTCATCTTCTAAACCCGTTTTGTCCCTTTCGGGTCACTAGATGCCTACAGTCATTCCACTGGGGCAAGTCATTTGTAAACTCTTGATAAACTGCTATTGACTTCCTTTCAGTTAATCCTATGAAACAGCAAAAGTCACCAGAACACCTAAATAACAAGCTCTTTTTAAGATACCATCAATCATCAGCGGTTGACACAATCAACATGGATTCTAACGCAGAGAAATGCAGCTTTTCACATTGGCTTTGCATTGATATCCAACATAACGTAAAGTGTTACGTAACAGCACAAAGGAACTTTTCTCCACTTCACAATCCACTGGAATTAGGTTTTGCGTTAAGGGCTCAAGAGTTAAAAATAATGTAAATTCTGGTGCTAAAGTGTGACTGTTAAAGGCTTAAATAAGCTTTAAACCCAAAAGATTTTCTTCTGGTGTAAAAGAAGATAAATAAGGATGTGAACTGAAATCACATCTGTGCATTTAATGCATCAGAATATCACTTTTTCACAAGAAGCGCCCCTTTCCTTACTTACCTTACTTGGCTATAACCATTTGGTTGTACTTGTACTTATTGCAATAACAATAAGTCAATGTTTTGCACAAGCAGGTATGATTATTACTCCCATTTTTAACCAGCGTCAAGTTAATTTTTCTGCTATATTTACATATGAAGTCATGGTTTGACCCAAAACTAAAGAGGCAGTCATCAGTCAGGGTGAACAAATAAAATGTGTTTTAATTTGATGGTCTCAGCTCTTAAAGTGTAAACAGAATCAGAACCACTGCAAAAAAACAAAACTATCCCCAAAACTGTTAGCTGTTTATTTTCACAGCAAAAAGTCCCCCCAAAAAAGTAAAAAATAAAGATTTTCTTTGCAAACGACACATCAGTTATTTAAAAAAAAAGTAAAAGGCTAAGTCAGCAGGAGGAGTAAGCGGGACCACGGTTGTTTAAGCAACATATGAACACGCATGAAGCGTACAGCCATTGTGATTATGAGAGGAACACAGATTTACAGACGCAGCCTTTTAGCTTGACTTGTTACTTCAGCATCTAAAAACTAAGAATTGGAAAAAACAGAAATCTTTGATATTTTTTTTTTATATTTTTTTTTTATCGTTGTTGCGCACTGAGTCACCCTGATGCACAGCTCTTACATTGCATGAAAATCCTTAGACTGGCGGAAAAATATTATAGAAAACAAAATGTATCACTGTCTAGGTCACATTCTGTGAAATAGTTTGTTCTTTGTTCAGACTAATGCTAAGTTCACACCGGCCTTGACAACGTGTGTTCAGTTGGCCAGGTTCAATTAAAAGTCTATAATGCACATTTACAGTATGTGCCCAAAACGCACATAATTGTGCATTTTGGGCTTCTGAAAGTGAAACCAGTTGAACTTTGACTAATAAGGGACTCAAATTTGGTGTGTCACACATGGGTAAAGAGTTAAAAATTGACCAAGGAGGAGAAATTATTGATTATAGTTTGTAAAATTAAATGACACCTTTCAAATATTAGAATATAGCTGTGAAAGAAAAAGCCTGGAGCAAGATTCATGAGATTTGCACCACTTTAACATTTCACACTAAACTGCTTCCAACTGTAAGAACATGGGCAAGTATCCGGTAGCAACAGTCCAGTGTGAACACCGTAAAAGCTAAAAACACATTGAAGAACCCAGGTTCGCCGTGTTCTTGAATGCGCATCACATGTCCGGTGTGAACGTAGCATAATCCAGGAGCTGCACACATTCTGAACACGTATGCAACCTGTATTCAGAAGAACGGTGTTTGCACAGTTCAGCGTCTGCCTCGGGGGACCGGTTGGTTTTTAAGGTGTACATGTCGTTGTACACATGTACACATGTGGTGACATGTTGCGTAGATAACAAAGGCATACACAGTTTGCACTCAAAGAGGCAGATGTCAATGGATTCAAGAAAGGAAAAAGAAAAAGAGAAATCCATATGCTGGAAATATTTTGACAAACAAAAGTCTGAAGGTATACAGGGATGTGTTGATGTTCCTCTCAGTGGGCTGCTTGAGCGGCAGGAATGTACGACAACAATGGGGGACAAATTTCCAGTGTCTTTCATCTGGACAGGAGTTTGGCACGTCCCATCAATAAACACTCTCCAAAGTCTGATCCCTTATGCATCTAAAACCTCAACCATCGGCCGAAAATCCAACAGATGTAGCAGCAAATGTTTCGATTATACTGTGACGACACATCATGACAAAGTCTGTAAGATTGCACTTGTCCTTTTTTATTGATTCTTCTCTCTTTTTTTCACAGAGGGAACACGAGAAAGCCGGAGAACGTTGAATATTGCCATCCGCCAACCAGATTTCCCTTTTCCAGCTTCAAGTAGACCTTGTCTTCCTTTTCAAGAAACAGGAGAACACCGTTGGTGGCAGCCTCACGGGTGACGTCCTTGTCGCCAGCGAAGGCAGAGATGACTGGTTTCCCGTTCAACATCAAGTTCACCTGAAAAGGTCAAAAAATGCCACCAGTTAGATGTAAAGTAAAGCGTTTTTTGGACATGTTTCTAATGCTACCGAACGTAATTTGTGTATCAATTTCCCTGACTTAAAATGTGTTTGTAAACTTAAATCTTCTGACCCGTGTAGGAGAAACTACTGTCAGCCTACATAGAAGAACAGGTTTTACAAATTTCGAAGAGCTCTAAAAAGCATTGGTAATCCCGTCTCCATATCTGGGTTCATGAGGTCATTCAAAGACTCTCCCAGTACGGTGAGCTTCACCGTCTACTAATGGAGCTGCGGGTTCAGCGGTACTTCCGTCTCTTTGTGACCCAGTTTGATGACTTCTGGACTCGCAATAGTCCAAGAAGGAAAAAGCCAAGAATACAATTAGAAGACCTTTTTATTTTGTCTCAGCAACAATGAGAAAAATATCATGAATTTCAAGAGGTAAACAATGAAGACTCTCCTTCATGTTGGTTTTGGACTACTGTTGATCACATCATCCACACATCCTGAGCCAAAGCTGAGTTCCTGATTGGTTGGTTTTCTTTGCCAGAGTTATTAAAAGTCTGAAAACATCCACAATGCAACACAATCAATGCACAAATGGCGCCGTAGGAACTCTGAACACGCCTGTACATTGACGTGACATTAAAATTGGACGCTACTGTGAAGCACTTTTAGTGTAAACAGGACTTAATAGCTTAGCTTGATCAGAGACACCAGTGAAGCAAACTCACACATTCAACCAAAAATGAGCAAAGTAAAAAGTAGAGTAAAAAATACAATTCTAACAGAAATAAGTTTGATGTTGAAGACTATGAGGAGAGATCAGGTTATGGATTCTGGTTTTTTTAGCTGAAGGGAAAGAAGAGGGGTAGGTTGGCTGACAGTTGCTGACTCATAAGCCCTAAGCCAGGTAAATATAGTCCATGTCCTCAAAACTGATCCAAAAGAACTCTTTTATTTTGTCAGGAACACTGCACTGATGCTGGCCATCACAAAAACTGACTGCATACTTGGTACTCTGAATACAGATTCCCACAAACCCCATCTGAAAGAGTCATCCCTGAGATTTAAAGACAGTGTAATCAGACTGTAAACATTCCATTTGAGCTGCGCTTGAAATGAGTCATGCAAATGAGAGAGACAAAAGAGAGATGGTCTTTGAGGAGCAGAACACGAGGATCTGACTAATCACAGCGTTGCTACAGGAAGTCACTGAGCATAGCGGTAAAAAAAGTCATTCTAAAGAAATATCTTTAGTGGGGCTTTACATTTTCCCTCTGCGTACAGTTTTATATCCATATTTAACCCCTTCAGATCAAGCTTTGTTTAAATACCATATTTTCGGCACTGTGAGGTACAGATAAAATTATTTTTCTTTTAAATGCGTCTTATAACACGGTACACCTCATATAGTGAATAATTCTGGTTGTTAATGACGTCAAAGTGATCTACAGAGGTACACAACGCTCTGTTAAAATGTTTGGTTGGTGTTTTTGTGAATACGGTTACGCAGCTAACGTGTAGCGGTGTCTCACTGTTTATTTTATTTTTTTACATTTTTTTTTGTTACTAACAAAGTTGGTAGAATGTGTAGTCACAGTTACATTTGTACAGGTATTGTTTTCATTTATTCATATTCTAAACCTTTTTTGTCCCTTTTGGGGTCACGGGGCTGCCGGAGCCTATCCCAGCCTCGGATAGGCCTTGGATAGGCCTAAAGTGATGGACAGGTCGCCAGTCACACACATCACACATCCATGCACACTTACATTCACACCTAGGGATGATTTAGAGTGAAGTTTGGACGGTGGTCACAATCTTTGGAGTTTTTACTCTAGAATGTAATTACTTTTGATATCAGCTCATTTCCATTCACATCAGAGAGAAGGATTGAGTGTGGGATCCTAGCGATGGGTGGATTATTGTCTTTGCTGGTTTCGCAGTTTGGAAACTCCTGATGCCAGCTCTGGACCCACGTTTACAAAAAATCATTCATGAGACACCCTGTTGATATTTGACAACAATAAAAGATCTCCCGTACACCTTCTCCAATAAATACAATGTTTTTGTTCTCTGGCAACCAATCTCTGGTTCGGGTAATTACAATGTGAAGACTTTTCAGGTAATCAAAAAACAACAAACAAAGCAGAGTTTGTGAAATTCACATTTTAAGCAGAAAAACAAATCTAAAGAAGCTAGAAACAAGAAAAATAAACTGAAAGTTAATATATGAGGAGGATGTTGCACCACTTTCTAAGCTTTAAAAGTCATAGCAATGTGATGACCCTTTCAATACTGAATAGCAGCAGACTTTTTCTGTTAAAGTCTGGCTCATTCAGTTATTCATGCACACTGCATGAATGTTTGCATTTGAATAATCAAAACTGCTATTATGCTGATTTAGATAGCAAATGGCATTTTTGATGTGAGACTAATCATAAAGTAATGCAAAGTCTAGTCTATTCTACCAACTTCCAGAGGTCACAGACATTACAAGGACCACGACGATAAAAAGATAGCCTAATGACATCAAACATGGATTAAATTATTGAGGGTGCGCATCCTCACAAATGTTATTGTGTCAATGTGAAGTGCTGTACGTGTGAGAGAAAAAAAACACACAAGGACTTAGCTTAATACTGATCTGGACACAATCCCTGCTAAAGATTCCACATGTTGCAGAGTGTTTTAGGCGTTTTGATCACTGGTAAAAGCAAAGTCACTTGACTGATGGAAAGGAAAGTTAAACAACTAATTTTAGTGAATAAAAGAAATCCCGATTGTATGTGTAGGTTTTTGTTTATGCACAATAGTAGTGTAATGTGATGCAGGAGCTTCAGTTTATTGGCATGTCCAGTTCCTGAATATACTGAAGCGTCCAACTCGGCGCCCATGACGAGTGGCGGACCACGCGGACAGCAGGTGCGGACCGCCGGAGCACAGAGACGGCCGGAGGCGGGACGGGCACGCCGCCCGGTTCCAATGCCGCGGATGCGGGCGTTGGAGGCCTGCGCGGAGCTGGACAAGGGGCGGACCGACGTCTACCGGGCCGTCAGGGGAGTGCTCCGGGAGAGGCGTCACAACTCGCCTGTAACCTGCTGTCGGCGGCTCCGATCGGCTGAGGTGCCATCCGGGAGGAGACCAGCGGGGGCGTGTGGCCAATGGAAGGGCCTTTGCCGGGGCTGGGAACGACCGGAGCGGCGCACCGAGGAGCGGATCGGAGGGGTCGCCGTCGTGGAGCAGCTGCAGCCCGTGCATCCATTCGACGCGAGGACGTGGGTGGAGGAGCACGCGCCGGAGGACAGTCCCGCTGATGCCTGCGGACCAACCGGACAGGGCCTCTACATTAGGCGAGGGGCGCCTGCGGAACGGGTTGGTGGATCGGCGTGGGCTTGCGCGGCGGCGGAGGGCTGGACTGGATCGCCGCACACCGTCGATCTCAGAGGAGGGGGATGGTGTGACGGTGTGGCACCGTCAGATGCCGAGGGGGGGCCACACCGTATTTTATTGTTTGTGTAATGAGGTGTTTTGGCCCGGAAGGGCAAAGGGTTTTGACTATTGTTGAAGGAGCTAAGCCTACAACTCAGCTACTGAGAATGTTTTGACCCAGGGTGAGGTTGACGCGCATCTGTTTGCTCCAGTCCTTAATGTCCACTCTCATTTGTATGGCGACACATTGACATTTATTTTCTGTCATTTTGCATACATACTTGTGTGACATTGACCATCCTGCGTTCATACGCTCGTGCAGTACTGCGGTCAAAACCCTTTGCCCTTCCGGGCCAAAACACCTGACAAACACTGTGACGTCTTCCTTTACATACAGAATCTCCCTACTGGCAGTAAGGTGAATTACAATCACATTTATGGCTCCTACAAGTAGTTCATAACATTAACCCTTGTGTTATCTTAGATGACCCCACCCTTACTTTGACGTGTTCTCCCTACCATGGCAAAGGTGGATAAAGGTGGAAAGATTTCATGTAATCCATGGACACCAGTGAAGGTCACAAATCATTGAAGGAAAAAGGTTCAGAGCACTGTCTAGTGGGTCTAGATGACCCAACTCTCAATGTCAAAGTGCCTAGGATAGCACAAGGCTTAAAAACCTATCACCCCTGGGTCGTACTCCTCTGTAATCTTGCTCTGGCTGCATTGGAAAAGGGTCACCAAGTCAAGAAATCTGTAATGTGCAGTCGTGTGAATGCTTTCTTGTCTGTGGAGATTTATTTGGGATTGCAGACACAAACATGACAAAACGGTAGAAGCCCTGACTTTAAAAAGTTAGATCTAAATTTGAAGATTCTCACTTTCTGTAATCAATAACTTATTATGAAAAACATGTTTGAAGGCAAACAATTGATTTTTTTCCCAAGTAATTCTGAGAATAAGAACCAAAAATCTGTGATTTCTTAACTTCAAAATAATCTTATTTTCCATCTTTTCAAAACTATTGATTTCTGTGCATAGCCTTTTGAGAGGTTAGATAGGATCCTGCATAATTGTGAGCTTATCAGCATTCAACAGTCAATTCAAATACAATATCAGGCAATCTGTTTGTTGTAGGTTCTTCACATTTCTTGAGGAATTGATCCTTGATCTAATAATGCTAAACTAAGTCTGTTTTTACACAAGTCCTCATTTTTCACTGTGTGGGACACCAACAATGTGAATGTAGCTGTGCCATAGATACATAGCGTTTTCTTTGTCATTGCCACTGGTAATTTTAAAAGTGCTCGATTGTGAGTCATTCATACGTTAGAGCAAATATATTTACTGTGATTACATTTGCAACTAAAATAAATTAAAAGTGTATAATTCGGTTACTGAAAACAGAAATAAATAAGCAATAAATTTCTAGCTTAATAAAAATAGAATACATAGCAATAGATATACCTAAAACAAAAACATTATATGATTACAGTTCAGCAAATCTTAAAACATCCACTATTAGACACGTCCATCAGGTCCAGATTTTAATTTGAACGTTTTTTAGCCATGTTTGCAAAATTCATTGCAGTGGGGTAAAAACTGTTCTGTAACTACATAGGAACATGATTTTGCCTATGAAATTTGGCAATCTAGTGAGCATCGACAAACATTTTTCACTGAGACTTCTGGAAAATCACATGATTCAGGAATTGCAAATGTGGACAGCACCACAAAAGGGTGAAGACACTTTAGAGTGCAGCAGGTAGAAGTGAAGGAATTCAGACACAATCAAAAACAAACCTGTGAGCTACTGCTCACACTGCTCTCTGAACTCGAATGGAAAAACAAAACAAAACATGATACTAAAGATGATAAGTTGAGAAAAAACAGTACTGTGAGGAAAAATTAGCCGCTTTTCTTGATAAAGATTTTGAATTTTTCAATTTTTGTTGGCAAAATCAGCTGTTGGCCACGCGGTGGCATTTGTAATCGGTAGGCGGCAGTTGTATGTTTACATTCTGCGCTGCGGCTGCCGAGGTTTTAAAAAAAAATTCAACCTAATTAGCAACCGGAGAATATTATAGACATCGGTCAGTGGCCGCCAGGACACATTTGGAGCTTGTGCAATGGCACTCCAGCAGGTAGCAGGAATGCAGCAGTTCGATAATTGACTGATAGGAGGGTCTCCAAGGTCTCCAAAATTTTCAGATGATTTGACGATTTTAGACTACCTCCCTCCAGCCCTCACCGCCGTACTGTTGTCAAACCTGCCATTGTCTGATCATTAGAAATGCTACGGTAGCAAGCAGGCACTCCATTTTTGCTTCTGAGCTGGGTTGGGGGTCTCTGCGTTGACTGAACGACAATCTGCTAATCCTGGCCCTCCGTGGGTCCACAGTGGTCCCACAGTATTTTATGTTGTTATTGTTCGTTTGCATTGCATTGAAACAATGCACCCGAAAACTAGCAATGTATCAATTAGGCCTGTACAATAAATCGCAAATTTATCGTTGTCGTAATGTAGGTGGCAGTTTAGCTCAGGCGGTAGAGCAGGTCATCTAACAACCAAAGGGTTGGTGGTTCAATTCCCTCTCTCCCCAGCCAGCTGTCGTCTGCAGCTCGCCGCTCTCCCCAGGGGATGGATCAAATATGGAGAAATAATGTCACACACCTAGGTTTGTGACAGATAGTGGGACTTTACTTTATGTCAAACTGTGCAATATGCAGATGGCGAAAACTGCAATAAATGGTTACGATAAATGTAACCAATCTTCTGGCAGCTTGAAGTATTTAATAAATCCATTTATGCATATGACCAATCGGATGGAGCCCTTTTATGTTGGATGTTCGTTTCCTATGTAGACGAGCTTCATTTAGAGTCTAATTGAAGTTATGTTGACTCTTCTTTAAATTAAACTGTTGCAGTGATATGATGTATTTAGTTGTTTTGCTATTTGTTCATGTATCAAAAGTGATATCGTCATCGCAATATTGATAACTAATATCGCAAATTGCAAGTTTTCATCATACCATGCAGCCCTAGAATAATATCAAAAACTAACTGAACAATAGAAATAGTCCATGAACACATCATTTTAGCCTAACTCACAAAGGGGATTTTTTTTCTCTTCTCCTCAAATATGTTATACATTGTTAAGAAAGCAATAGGCTATTCCATTTGAAAGTTTCTGCTTGTTTAAGTTGTTAACATTGATTTGGGGAGAAACAGTACTTTTATATTGCTTCGGGGACATTGGGGGTTAGATCCTCCAGAATATATTAGAAAACAACTAATGCATTTTTTAAGCATTTTGTCTGTATCCACACTAGTAATTACAGCGCTGTCCCTAAGAGAGACACCGCATCCAAATCAGACTTTACAAAGGCTCAGCACCTTAACAAGACACCAACAGGCCGTGCGTCTATGCAAAATAAATAAAAAAATATATTACCTGTATCGTTTGGCTCTGGTACACTTTAATCACATGAAAGTTGAAACTGTAGACTCCTTTTCGTGGGGACAAAAATACGGATTCAAAGGTAAAGTAGTTTCCTATATTAACCAGCACCTGTAAGAGAAAGTAAAACAAAATAAAGTTATCATCAGTGTAACAAAAGTGTTAATTGAATTCAGCATTTACAAAACGAGCTTTAATTTCACAGGAAAATGAGGATTAAACATTAAAAGGGTAAATCAGCCATGATGCACACGATTCACTACTGTAGAGGGATTATACACGCTTCACAAAATAATTAGAGCTGCAGCTAACCATTGATTTGGCTGTTAACTTCTCTATAGACTACGTTTTGTTTGTTGAGATCTCGTGAATATTTAGCAACTTTTATTTCAGGAAGGTTTTTTTTGTGCTAAACACAAACAAGTGTTTCGGTGTTTCTCTGAAGAGCATCAATTTTGGTTCTGATGCAGAAAGCACTTCTGCTTAACTTTTAATTAATCAGTACGTTAATAAATAAATTACACACTGGCACTACATACAACACAGATTCTTATGCATTTCCTTCACACCGTGCGTGAGGCATTTGGGCACGGTCAGTAAGGAGACAGTCCTGGTACCTTACCAACGACTAGACTGCAGACACCATACGACAGTGTCCCCCATACTTCACAAGTGCGTGTGGCATACATTATCTTTACAAAAACACACACAACAATCTTACATTCCATTTTCATGACATTCCTTGAAGTGTCGAAAGTCAAGGAAAGTGCAAGACACACATCTGTTCCCTTTAAGGCAGTGGTCCCCAACATTTTTAACGCCGCGGACCGGTATGACGTCATACAAAGTTTTCACGGACCGGTCTTTAAGATGTGGCAGACGATTGTTTTATCAACGCTACAATGAAGGAGGAACAGAGTCATGACGAGACGAACTCTAAGCTTTAATTTTCAAAGGCATGTCATTGTGCATCGCACAGGTGTCATCATCCTCTCACCTTCCCACAGTTATGGTGCAAAAAAAGAAGTACAGTCTATTAAATGTAGTTTTCTTTGCTCTGGAAGTCGAAGGCTCCTCTTCTGTCTCCTAGCTGGGCGTTTTTCCCTTGGCATAGAAACTTTCCAAAGACGTTTGTTTTTACGCATTTTGCTGGTTCCTGGGTTTTATTTTAACGGTAACCTATCACGTAAACGAGAAGAGCGCCTTGGCTGGCGTCAAGAGTGACATAGACAGATGTAACAGAGAATCAGGAAATTTTTCAAAAGAAAACATCTTTCAGATTCTGAAATAAATAAAACGGAAGTAATGTAAGTTATTCATTCTTTCTGTTCTGCCCGGTACCAAATGACCCACGGAACGGTACCGGTCCGTGAGTCATTAAGGAGATTCGATGTCTAAACATGACCTGGAAAAACTAGGTTATGGATTCATCTTGACTATTGTAACAGTGTATTTTCAAGACCACAAGAAAAATCAATGAGAAAACTCTAGTTTATTCAGAACTTTGCTGCCCAGGTTCTGACTAGTACCAAATAAATGGACACCATTATGTTGCTGCTTTATAAAGCTTTGAATGGTTTAAGCGCCAAAAGAGGTTATTGACCTTTTGACCCATTAGACCTCTCCAGTTGTCTAAATTTGGACTTTTGTCAGTTTCTAGTCAAACCCAAACATGGAGAAGCAGCCTTCAGTTTCTATGCTCCACGTATCTGGAACAGACTTTGAGAAAGCTGTATGTAAGCTTCAACACTCAGTTAATAGAAGACCCACCTGTTCTCCGTTGCTTTTTAAAATTTTAGAATTACCCTGATTTTTTAAGGTAATTATTAATGTATTATATCTTAATTTTTTTTTAAACTACTTTAATGTTTCTTTGAAATGCTTCTCTTAACCTTGCTGAAATGCTTTTACTGTTTTATGTACAACACTTTACATTGTCTTAATACATGAAACATGCTAAAGAAAAACATTTGCCTTGCCCTGCTCACTTGGGGGCAATTTTGCATGAAAAAAGAAAAAAACACCAGCTAGTCCTGCTAATCTACTGATGATTATGTGTTGAGAAGAGCCTGTACCTACTCATTTCCGCATGTTTACTCTGTGTCAGGATTCTGCCCCAGTTGGCCTTTCCCAGCATTCACCCCACCCTAACAGACCTGTTCACCTGCCTGTTTGTTGCTCTGCTCACTGCTAGTTCTCAGTCAGAGAGTTGTTTCTCTGCTGCTCTAATCCTGATCTGCTTTCCTGATCCTGTTTTGACCCTGATCTGCCCTGGAATCACCCCTGTTTATACTTCCGCCAATGTCCAATGAGGAAACCCTTTTCTGGCCATCAGCCTCCCTTTTCTGTGACTGTGTGACTCATATTGGGACAAACCATCCCTGAAAGATGTTGCTGCCACACAGTTGCCCAACTGTGTCCTCTCTGACCAAAATCATCGGCTCAGTGCTGCCTCCCCTTGTGTGTGACGGTTCTGGTACCCTCCCTGCCTCCCTTTAGTCATCTGTTTTTTTAATTTATTTTTTATTTAACCTTTATTTAACCAGGAAAGTCCCATTGAGATTAAAAACCTCTTTTACAAGGGAGTCCTGGCCAAGTGGCAGCAAAAAGTTACAAACACAGACAACAAATAAAATTACAATTTCAATTATAAAAACAGTTACATTTAAAGGAGTTGACCTCAAGTGCTCTCAGTCTGGCTTTAAAATCCTTTAAAAAGATAAGTTCAGGGAGCTTCCAGATTTTTTGCAGTGTGTTACATGAAGTGGGAGCAGCGTGAGAAAAAGATCTTTTTTCCAGTTCTGTGCGGACAAATGGAACCTTTAGCAACAGTTGATCATTTCAACGCAATGAATATGAATCAACATTTCTCCTCGTTAGTAAATCTCCAATGTAGGAGGGAAGCAGTCCAAGCATGGCCTTGTAAATAAAAGTGTACCAGTGTCCTTGCCTTCTTGTGGACAGAGATGACCACCCCACACGAGAGTACAGTTCACAGTGATGTGTTAATGCTCTACTATTGGTGATTGTTCTTCCCAAAGCTTTAAACTGTTTTACACTTTGGGATTTTGTTTTTACAAAATCTTTGTCACACATTTTAGATTTTTTTTTTTACAATGACTGTGTCTTCAGCATTCATCCAGGTACACCATGGATGGTTTTTCAGTGCACTGGAGGGCCACGTAAAGGCATACAAGGTCGCACACTCACATCAGGGACAATTCAGATTCACCAATTAACCTATGGAACACGTTTTTAGACTGCGGGACGAAACTGCAGAAAAAATCCACACATGAGGAGGACATGGAAACTCCACACAGAAAGGACCCAGCCGGGATTCAAACCAGGGCCTTCTTGCAGTTAGGTGAGAGTGCTAACCACTACCCCCCATGTGCAGATTTGTCACGAGTTGTGGGGTTCCTGTCCCTTCCGCTGCTCTGCTAGTTTTCTTCTCAGCTCCACACAGCGGCTTGAAAATTAGGGCGGACATTCCAACGGACCTGCAGACCATAAACCTACTAACTCTGGTGATAGCTGAGACAGTCATTAAAGGCACAACCTGAAAACCCCTCAGCTAAAACTAAGTGGTAATACGTTCATATCGGATTTCTGACCCTGTCTGGAACTTTGCTTCTTGATCACAGGCTCTGCCATCTATTCCGTCTCCTGCTCTTTCCAGTCCAGTCTTTGAACATATTAGATTGTATCTGAACTCTCAGCAATTATTCCTCTTTGACCATGAGTAGATTAATATTTCATTGCAATGAGTGATTGGTAAACAACTTTGGACCCAAACAGAAAGTTGGTGTTTCTTTTCTGAAGTCCCACTTCGATTGTCATGGTCTGAAATTGTTGTCTTGTTTTTGGTCCTTGTTCTGTCTTGTTTCTGTTTCCTGTTTTATTTTGAAAGTCTCCTGTCTTGTCTGTTTTCTTGAGTTTTACTTCCTTTGGTCCCCATCAGCCCTGATCGTGTTCACCTGTGTCTTGTCTGCCCTGTCTGTATTTAAGTCTTGTCTCTTGCTGCCTCCTGTGTTGGTCCATTAGCCTTTGTCTCAGTGTTCACGTCTTCATGCCATGTTCCTTGTCTCATGCCACGTCACAGTGAGTTTTTGTTTTTGGTTTTGTCATCCTGCTCTGCAGCGCCTTTTGTTTTCTATTAAAACCTCTTGCCCCGGAACTTTGTGCCTCCTGCCTCTGCATCTGGGTCCAACCGGCTCTCGAGCCACCCCACCACCTTGACATCGATAATCATTTGATCTATTTTAACGGTTCCCAGAGGTCTTTTAATTATGATTATGCTGTTTTTAGCCAAAATAACAATAAAAAAATGTTGTTTTCTAGGATATATGTTCTGCAAAGCGGCAGGAGTTCATTAGAAATTCACCCCTGAATTGTGTGTCTCTGTGGGGAGGGGCACTAGCTAACAGCTCCACACACCACCACCCTAAAATTACCGGTGCAACAAAAATGCTGAGCCTGAGCAATATCAGACCTATCCAGCCAAAATGTTTTAGGCCAGATACCAGACGAGGAAAACAAAGACTACATGGATCTAGTTGTCTGCAAGTGAATGCATCAGAATGGAGCGGAGCAGGGAGCCTTTGACCCGCCTATATTCTTCTATTTTTTTGTCTGCTCCTGATTCACAATAATTTGAATAAAGAAATTCTCAGAAATGCAATTTTAATCTTAATTTTCTTTATTTATGTCCTCCATGAGAAAAATGTTACGACAGGCTAAAAAACACAATTGTCTTAACAGTGGATCTTTAATGCAAAAGCTTTGAATGGAGAGCTTTTAATTTTGGACCTGAAATGAATGTCATGGAGAATAAAGATAAATAAAAATAACATTGTGCACATGCCTCACAGCTTAAGATAACTCTGACGACTCTGCAAGTCTGATTTAAGTCTGAGTCCATGTTTCCACCTCGAGAAGCATTTTCAACCTAACACTTGCTGCTTCCCATTGAGAATCAGCTGATTTCAGCCCCTCCCACGAGTCACAGCACTAAGGTGGGACACAGCACTCGCATCAAAGTCCCCCCCTCCCCAATTTCAGCAGCAGATGTTCAGTCTTCCAAGTTTAGACTGTGAATTAATTACACGTAAATAAACTGTTAAGAACTTCACAATGAGGAGAGTAGCTGTTAAAAAAAGCATCTGGGACCCTTTTGTTTCTCTTACAACATTGTTTCACACTCTTACAGCAGACTTTGCAATTATATGCACATTAGCCATATGCAAATTAGTCAATGGCTTCTGAGTGACATCTAGCTTCAGAGAGCCTTTGACCGCTTTCTTTACTGAGAAGATGCCACCAGCGTGTGTTGTATCAAAATGCAACCACTACAGAATATCTAAAAAAAATATTAAATTTTTTGAGGAAAAGGTGTTTGTTTGGTTTTTAAAACAGTATTGACGGATAAATCGTTGCCTTAAAGGTAAACTTTGATCATCTTTTGATCGATTGTAAAAGCCTTCTCGGTGGTCTTTTAATTATGATTATGCTGTTTTAGCCAAAAGCAGGGAGCTTGTGACCAACCGACTGTGGCCTATAACAGGCTACTTTCAGTTGCAATTATTTTTGTCTGCTCCTCATTCACATTGATTTGAATAAAGAAATACTCTAAAATTTAGTTTTAAGCTGATTTTTTTACATGTCCTCCGTCGTCAGAAAAATCCCACAAGAACATGATAAAAACACCAAAAGCCCCCCAAAAAAAGTTTGATCCAAACTTTAGATTTCAATAAACCAAAACAGTTTAATTGTTATTTTAACAGTATTTATTCAGCTCTAACTGATCCACAGCATGATTTTCACAGTAGTAGAACAACCTAATCGTGGATTTAGAGTTGGTTTGCCAAAACTTGAGCGCCTCAGGAGCTTTGAGAGACACTCAGATCTCTGACTTCCTTCGTACAAATTCAAAGATCAGATCGTTGCAAACATCTCACTGCGCCCACCGACGCGTGACTAATCAGGTTCTCTCCTGGTCTGTTTGGGTGTATAGGTGAGCGCGTGCGTGCGGGCGAATGCACGAGGCGTGCCACGAATAGCTTGAGGCTGGATGGTAATGAGCACCTGTGGGGCTGTGTGCGTGGACGCCCGCCCTTAGATGCGGTGCCATCACCTGCATGCGCGAGAAAAGCGTGCGCATGAGCAGCATCCAAAGCTGGGCTCCAGGGCGCAGCTGCACATTAAAACCTGCAGTGACTTTATGATGTTCAGCAGCATTACCCACGATAAAGGATGACCTAAAGAACCCTCAAACACTGGTCTAAAAGTAACAAATGTTATGTCAAATTTAATATCCAAGCAGATTTATTTCACATGAATGATTAAAAACAGATCCTAACCTGGTCGAAGTAGATTATTCTTGTTTTATTGCTCATCTCTGACGGCTCGTGATTGTTGCTCCGGACTGCGGAGAAAGCCACCTTGGAGTTGGCGGCGCGCACCGAGATGCCAAGCGGCGACGACGAGGACCTCCAGTCCATGGCCGGGTTGGAGTCGCAGACTACGAGGCATTTCCCCTCCAGAACGATTGGCTCCGTGTCATTCTGGGCCCTCACGAACTCAGAGATCACAGTCCAGCTGAGGATGAGGAGGACGAAGCCCACCATGGCGCTCTCCTTTTAGGTTCCAGCTACGAACAGAGAGAAAAGCGTCTGCTCCTGCGCCGCTCAAGTTTCCGAGTCCCCCCGCTGGTCTCCGGCGCCCCAGACGCGTCTAACGCTGGCAGGGTCTCCTATTGGATCCAAAGACGAGCCATGTCCGACAGAAGCAATAGAAAAAAGGGGGGAATCCAGTTAAAAATGATATTTTTCCGGGGAAAAACAATCACGGGTGATTTTCTGCCATTTTTTTTTTTAGTTTAGATTCCTCTAAACTGATAAAAGTGGAGACGTCTAGTCTCTGATGCTGCGAGGAGCACGGATGCAGAATCTGGGCGCTCCAAAAACGCGTCTGGTAACAGCAGCCCACAGTGATGCGCTGCGTTTGCGCGCTCAGACATCCAATTTACGCACGCACGTATCACAGAAATGTAATTAAGGAGCTCTGCGGTTGTTTTCTGCTCAAAGTTTTGACTACTTCTATTTCATTTGTGTAAGATTAAAGTTTTATTAGCTCACCTAGTTTTTGAATTTTCCAGATGACGGATAGTTTTACTGCTAATTTTGGCAATCCAGCATTAATAAATACTTTGGGAAAGCTTTTTTTTTTTACCTCCCCTAAACTCTCTTATGCTTTCTCCAAATTATGGCAGATTTAGTATTAACATATACTATGACCCAATTTGTCTTTCAACATGCAGTTTAACTCCCGCTGAGCCTTCATGCCTCCCTCTGTCCAATGTGATTGAGTGACTCATGCTCTTCTGGTAAATGAGGCTGGAAATCTCTGTTTTGACTTGAGGCGCTTCTACTGTTAGAGGATCTTCATACAAGAGAAGTGCTGATCCTTTTCTATGTAAAACCTCAGAGACACAGTCAGATCAATAGAATAGAATAGAATAATTCTCAATTCACAGAAGTGTCAACTGTTTGAAAACTGGTTCTGAAAGAGAAATTAATAACTGTGGTTTGTGGCTAATCAGAAATATTTGACACCAAGTCTTTCATTTATTGGACTAGAGTTGTGACATTTGCACCACTTCGACATGTTGCACCAAACCTCCTCCAACTGAGTCCTTGCACAAGTATCAGGTAGTGACAGTACAGTGTGAACACCGCATGCTGAAAGCAGTTTCTTGAACGTGCGATATGTGCCCAGTGTGTTCTTAGCGTCACATTTCACTCTGAAGTTGTTTTTCTCATCTTCATCCCATGCAAGAGAAGGTAAATACTGTAGTGTATCTCACATTTGGCCTTTGACCATGCAAAAAGAAAAAAACAACAGCCATTTCTAGAGATGTTTCTTGTATATTTTTTAATTATCTCTGTAGTTATTGTTTGTTTTACCTTTTTTCCCATGTCATGGCATTTTTTGTTACTGATTTCTTTTAACTTTCTGGATGTGTTTGAATCTTTCCTGCTCCAGGTTTTCTTCCACCAGCTATTTATAATATCTATAGTGAATAAAAAAGCATTTGTTCTGTATTTTTTATCAATTCTAAAGTCATGCCATTATACCTATAAAACAACAGGCACACGTCTGATTTTTATGGAGTCATAAGTGATCTATCCGGTGAATTTGTGTCTAGAATCTCTAACCATCATCTGCTGCAGGGCTGCCCCTCAAGGTAACAGTCTGGGCTCCTCTCCTCTTCACACTCCACACAGCAGACTTTGTTTTCTGTGCCAAGTGTTTTTACGGTTCATTGTTTTGGTACTGTTCTGCTGGACATCCATCCATTCATTTTCCAAACCTGTTTATTCCCTGTCAGGGTCATGGGGTTGCTGGAGCCTATCCCAGAAACAGCTGGGCGAAGGCGGGGTCCAAGTCTCCAGTCTGTGGCAGGGGGTGCAGCTGCAATTAAAGGCAGTTTCTTATCTAACTCAGCCGTCTGACCCCACAGTCTCACTTCTCTTTTTTATTTTGACGTACTTAAACCTCCTGTCTTTGTTTGATCTATGGCTCAAATTGGAAAGCTTCCTGACTGGATCAATAGACATTTTTATATTTATTGTTTTTTTTTAATGTCTGAATTATATTTGGTTCGCCAGCAAAATGAGTTTACTTGCAGAAATGCCAAACCAACAATAAGTTTAATGAGCAAAGAAGAGAAGAGTCAACATTTCAATGCAAATATGTTTTCCTCTCCCAGAGATAAAATGACTATTTACTTCACTTATTATTCACTTGCTACTCTCCAGATTCAAGTTCTTCCCCCAAAGAAGGGCCGTCTGGAGGAACAAACAATAGGGAGGACAAAATATTAGATCTTGCCTCAGTAACCTGTTATAACCCAGTAGCTCAGAGAGGTGGGATCTTCAGATTATCCTCAGCCTCTGTCTGTTTTGGCGAAGAAAGAAATGGGATAAGTAATCACAAAAAGGTCTTTGTGCTGGTCTATAGAAGTAAACTCATATTCATTTCTAGGAAATCCCAGATCAACTTGTGGTCATTGAGCAATTTGGTTCAAGGGGGCCACACTGATGCCCTTGCTAAAAGACATAAAAAAAATAGAAAAAGAACACTAATCTTAACAGGTAGTAAAATGATCTGTCTATGCAGCAAATTATTTTTGCTTGACAAGAAATTTTATTCTAAGATGTTCCAAAAAAAACATTAAAAAAGGGAAAAATAAGCTATAAAAGGAATTACTTCAAAATATATTTTACACAGCCTAATAATGATTTTTTTTGGTAATTCTAAGCAAATGGTTTACAATTTTTCAATTTTTCAGGTTTTTATGTATACATAATTGTAGTTTGTTTTGATTGCAGTGACAAAAAAAAACTAGTGTAACAGTAGAATGAATCATTTTAGAACAAAATGTGAACAAAATGAAAATACAATCTAGGTTCCAATCTTAGTAAATCTTCATAAATTCTAAAACTATCCCTTATTCTCAAATCTACAGTTTTGCTTCCAAAATAATGAAAATGAATGCCAGCTTTACTTGTCAACATTTATTAAACTTTAAAATATCATCCTTAAATTTAGACCACAAGTTACAGTCCAATTTTTGTTTTATTTGTTTATTTTTTGAGTCCTTAACAAGTATTTTTTGTTGTCAAGAATTTGGAACAAACAGACATTGACTCATATTAATAATTATTTTCTGATTTTTCTTAATGAGACAAAACATTCTAGACTGCATTTAAGAAAAGCTTGAAAATGTGTGGCGCAGAGATAAATTAAAACCTGGTAAAATGTCTAGAAAGTCTAAAACAAACAAGGATTGAAGGCCCTATATAATTTAAAATCAACTTTATTCTGTCAGCTTTCATTGTATAATATTGTTGATTCCTTATGATAACTAACGCCAAAGCGGAACTGTTTGAGTCAGAGCTCTGTCTCCCCCTCTGGTTACCGGTGGGAGCAGTCTGCAGAGTACTGACTACACTTTGTCTGCCAGCAACCCCAGCATGCAGTTTCTGAGTGCTGGACACCTGACTCTCATGTGCCAAATCACTCACAGTCTACTTAAGCACTGCACTGAGCCTCAGTTAGCGCAAAGTATTATTTGTGCTACTTTGCCTTCATTACCGAGCGTTATATTTAGACCTGATCTTCTGTCTCCTGACCCTATATCTGACTCTGTTTGCCTGCCGCCTGCCCCGACTCTCACCTGGATCCTAACTACCCCTGTCTTCTCTGATGTTCTCATTACTGTTATTGACCCCTGCCTGCCTGACCCTGATTTAGCTTTGTGGACTTTTAGGAAACAACCATCTGCCTGTTCTTGTGACAGATCTATTGACGCAGAGTTTTCCTCTGAAACTCTGCTCTCTGAGCACCAGCCCCTCCAATCCACCAAAACGAGTGGGTCCTCACATTGTCTACATGACTGTGTTTTACCATGTTTTACTGTGAGGCACTTTGGGATTTTTTTCTTGAAAGGTGCTATACAAATAAAGTTTATTATTATTGTGATGTCACAAAGTGAGAACAGCCCCTTCCAGGAAGCGCCTGCGCTGCCAGCATCGCCCCCAGGCCAACAGAAACACCCACTTTCTCCAATGGGCTAGTGGTGATCACCTAAAATGCTTTCCTTTTATACGCACAATATGCACATCCATCTCTGCAAAAGTTCAGATGTTGTTTGTTTTTCGTGGGTGACACACAGACACGCTGCTGAGGCCGACTCCAGGTTAACGCCATGAAATCGGCGGCACCCACAAGAGATCAAGTTGTCATGGGCTGCAAAAATTTTCATCAGAAAGTTGTTATTCAGTGTGCCAAAGGTAATATACTATATCAAATAGTTTGCAATGTGTGTAAAACGGGGAATTGGTTTATTCCCCTTTTCAGTTAATAAAAATCCTACCCCTTCCTTATTTTGGTCTGAGGGCGTTCAGAAGTTGAACCAATGACCCTTCAGATAGAAGTCCAGGTCACTAACCACCAGGCCACCTCAGTCCTTCTGTGTTTCCTTCCATTTTGACTGCAGGAATCTGAAAATAAGGTTTGTCTTCTGCACAATGTTGTGGACTGATAGACTTTGGATTTGCTGGGGTCTCTGGTCCCTCACCCCAGCAAATATGGGAGGAATACTGTTGTTGCTCCTCTTTCGGCTTTTCCCATCAGGGCTCGCCACAGTGAACGGGTCGCATGGTAAACTTGGCAATGTTTTTACGCCGGATGCCCTTCCTGACGCAACCCTCTCAAAGCAACCGGGTTGGGACCGGCACAGAAGTAGAGAAAGGAACAGGGAGCAGCCCGGAGTTGAACCCTGGTTTCACGGATGGAAGGCGCCGCAAACCAGCACGAGCTAAACCGGCTCCATGGGAGGAATACTGTACTTCCTGAAATTTATTTTCTTTTACAATTTAAAAAGCTCTTTACCTGCTTTCAAGAGCCTGATGTTTTTCTGTTTTTATCCTCCTGTGGGTACGTTTGGATTTAGTTGTTTCTTCAATCCGCTGTGTTTAAGCTAAGTTTAACTTTTTGTTTCTTGTCTGGTTTATTTGGTTTGTGGAGTAACCCCTTTTCATCATGCATCCTGTATTTATGATATCTTAAACCTTTTTCCTTCTCCATGAAACGTTTATCCTTTTAAGCCTGTAGCTGTAGCTCCAGTCTTTACATTCTAATGTATCTACTACTGTAACTTTTCATGTATGCATCTAATGGGATTCTATCAGATTCTGAAGGAGAGAACAGCTGCTTGGCGCTGATACGCTGCAATTTATGTTATACGGTGCAAAGTCGATACGAAAAGCTGCTTTTTCTCAACGTCACAATTAGTTATTTATGTTGGGGAGTCAGCCTCCTGCTGCTTTTCCAGACTAACGTGAAAGATGCTTTCATGGTTCTGGAGTTGCACACAGCATCAGTGTGACATGCTTTGTGCTCCCAAAGTAAACTCACATTTAAGCAACCTCATTTGTGGCCGCTTAAAAGGCCACACTGTTCCTGATTGACAACCAGACCATATGTCATTCCAAAATGGTTTCTTGTGTTCCCATGGCGACTGCAGTCTGGGAAAGTGTCTGTTCTTGTCTGTCACCTGTGAGCTAAAGGTTGTGTCAAATGCTTTCAGGCCAAAAGTGCTACTTTCTAAGGATTTTTTTTCTGTTTGTTTAAAGACCCACTCAGATAAAATGTGTTTCTGAAATTGGCAACATGTTCTGATGATGGAGGACATGTACAAAAAATGTAGCTGTGAATCACGAACAGACGAAAAATGGAGTGGGGAAAAACTTGTAGCTGTGATGTAGAAAACACAGTGGGCGGGCCATAAGCTCCCTGCTCCGCTCTATTCCGATGCATCCTCTTGTAGACGACTAGATCTTCTTACTGCATTGTTTTATGTTTCAGGGAGAAACGCCACCTTTGGCAATACATGTTTCTTGAAAATGTCATAAATTTACATTTGCAACAACTGAAAAAGATGCAACCTGAACAAAACTTAATTAAAAATCCTTTGTTGCTTTAAAGTCAAAATTAGTTTGCTAGTAGAGACCCTAAAGAAACAGGCCCTTTAGAGACAAACAACTTTAAGTTACTCTTTTCAATTTGTACATATTTTTAATTAGGTGTGTTTATTTTTTTTTTATTTGCTCTGTAAATTTAAAATTACCGTTTTTCAAAAAGCTTAAGGGAATTTTATTTAAACACAATTTTAGGTGTTGTTGTAGAAGTTCTTTCATGGGGTCAAATCAGGGTCAGCCTGAAGTGAATAAAAAAAACAGGTTGTAAATTTAAAAGAAAAATTGACAATTAAAAAAAAATTAAAATTGGAGAAATGCTTTAAATTGAAAACAAAATTAACAGCATTAAAACAACTCATTAAATTTAAAATTAATTCATTAAATTAATTTAATTAAAATCCAATGTGCTTAAAGCCCCGCCCACACATAAAATCAGGATAAACTTTGAAAACAAAAATTTTGAAATAAAATTGTAAATTTAGAAAGCAATTGAAAGAGATACGGAAAAATTAACAGCAGCTGTTACAAATAAACCTTTTGTTCATTTAGTAACAGTTTTTTCTTTTTTTTAAAGTTTTTAGTATTTTTTTAAAATAATTCTTTTGTTTGTTTTTTTTTCATATTTACAATGGGGGATTTTTGTATTTTTTTATTTTTTTTTTTATCTTCAATATGTCTCAGGTCCTAACGACCCGAAACTATGTAGTCTAAGTAGACAATACTACACAGTTTCAGGTTTAGCTCCTCCCCCATGAGCTCATATAAGCCAGCTCTTTTAGCAGCTATTTCAGAATTGACAAAGCCTCTTGGATAAGAGGTGAAACGTCTTCAACTTTAAAAACTAAGTCCAGATGACAACCTTTAAACCTACTTCTAACATGTCTTGCAAGTTTCTATAATGTACTACTTTCAAATTTCAGATTTACAATCTGGTTTTTGGTTCACTTTAAGATGATCCTATTTTGACCCCGTACTCTTTTCTTGTCCACAAGTTATTCATGTTTTACTTAATTATTTCTTCCTAAACTTTAAGTCTGTGCACTAATACTGTTGTCAAAAATGCAAATCCTCTGATTATAGCTTTTTTCCACCTTTCTCTGCTCATTTTTGCCCGGTGGGCTAGATATTTCAGCAGTCCGTATCAGCTGCAGCGCTGCTCCTGCACACCATCACAGATGCAGGCTTTTGCATTTTTCACACATGGCAGCCGGTGTGGTTTTCCTCATCTTTGGTGCGTAAGTCTGACGTCTTGATCCAGAAGACTGCACCATTTCTGGGCGGCAGATCAATGAAGCCACTTATCTTTACTTTTCTTCCTTGTTTTGTGTGTTGTTATGTTTATAAATCAATCTGGGAAATAAGAATTGCTCTGCTCTCCAAGAGGAAACAGGAAATCAAAAAATTTAATTGATTTTATTTTGATTTAAATTGGCAAGAAGTGGTCTTTTTTACTGCACTGAACACTAAATAAGTACTGCAATTTTTCGCATTAAGGCGTTTACTTAAAAGCCATACTTTGTTTTTTAATGACAGTGCTCCTTAAAACCAGGTGCCCATTATCCCTTGTGCTATCTTAGATGACCCCACCCTTACATTGACGTGTTCTCCCTATCTGATTTTTTTTTAAATGGTTTATTTCAAGCAATTAATTAGAAATAATAGACAAAAGCAATACAATCATCAGTTATGGATTCATACAGTAACTTATCAAACTTAGGATAATTAGACATATTAATAAATATTGCTTGAAAGGGAGTGGAAGGAAGCGAACTTATATAATCCAACCCCGTTATACTATAACCATTTTATTACATGATACGATAGGGGTTATTAATCTTCAGACAAACCAGAGGTATGTCTGAATAAACCCCATTTGTAATTGAGGCCAAACTTTATTAATTTCAACCATGTTTGAAAATTTTGGGTGTTATACCGGACGGAAAAGGAAAGAAGGTAGGAAAACGGGAGGGATGTTAGAGAGAGAGGGGGGTAGGAGAGTGATAATGGGAGGGGAGGGGGGATAAGACCATGAAGCAGCATAAAGCAACAAGTTTACTGGTTGTTTATCATTACGGTAAGGTTCAGATGTAGTACCAAAAAGGGCGGGGCCTGTCCACACACACACTCAAATGTTATCAACACACCTGTTAGCTGCCAAAATTTTCACATGTCGACATGCACACAAAACAGATAGTGTTCACACGCATACTTATGCCCTAAAACCAACTAGTATGAAATATTTCAATCATGCAAACTGTTAATGCAAAGGTGAGCTAACACCTGTGCTCAGGTGAGTGTTTATAATCTTCTAAAATGGATGGTGGAACATGAAAAGAAGGAGGGAGAGTGCCCAGCCATACCCACCCCAAGACCCCCGCCGCAGCAGCAGCGCCAGCCGGAACACCCCAACGCCACACTGGAACAGGAAGGGAACAACCGCCCCCCGGGCGACCAAGACCGCCACCCAGGCCAGGGCCAGCAGGACCGCCGCGAGGCCCCCAGAGCCAGAGAGCAGGGAGGCGCGGAGGGAAAGAGAGCGCCGCCCCAGCCCAACCAGAAAAGCAGCCCCCCCGCCGCGCCGGGAGAGCCCAACGCAGGGCCCCACCTGAGAAGGACGCCCACAGCCCCAGACGATTTTATTACATTATTTATCAATATCCAGTTCCTTGCTTTTATCAGGCAGAATTAAGAATCTTGAAATATCAATAAAGCACATGACAAAGATGTATTACTTAATTGTAATGTAAAAAATAACTATTTTAGAAATCGACATGGTAAATGCAGATCAGTTATATACCTACCATGACAAAGGTGGATAAAGGTGGAAAGATTTCATGTTATCCATGCACACCAGTGAAGATCACAAATCACTGAAGAAAAAAGGTTCAGCCCACTGTCTAGTGGGTCTAGATGACCCAAATCCCAATGTTAAAGTGCCTAGGATAGCACAAGGGTTAAATATGCAATAGTTCTGGCTGTGTTTACTGATGTCAAAGTTATTTTGAGAGGTACAAAATGTCAGTCTGTTTTTTATATGAGTTGCAAACAAGCGGTCTCGGACAGTTTTTTTTCTTTTTTACCAACAAGTTAGAGAGTTAGCATTTGTTTTTCGTGCGTCAGTCTGTTTTTTTAATTTGTGTTCCTGTCATGGCTAGCGGACTGAGGCAGACCCAGATGCTGAAACCCGGAAGGATACTCGGCAGGCGATAAGGTGAGTTTTTCAAGGGTTCTAATGAGGTTGAACAGAGTTTTTTCAGGAAAGGATGTGTCGTAGGTGGTTGGAGGTTCTTGAAGGCGAACACCGTAATCCAGAGGTTGAGCCAGAGGAGCGTCGGGACGAGAAACCAGCGGGAGAGGTGAGTAGTTGCCCAAGTGTTCCAGAAGGGACCGGGATCCTGAGTAGTGAGAAGACAAGGCAGGGTTAGGCGGCGAAACAAGAACATGAACGAGACTTTCATGAACTAGGCCAGGGATGCACCGTGGAGTACAACGAACTAGCATCGAGTACAGGTCCTGGTTCTCCTTGAGTGTCCAGCCGCTGATGAAGATGAGGAGGCACAGCTGGTGTCTGCAGGTGGACCTGACGAGGAAGAGGAGCCGGCTGGGGGTACCGTGACAGTTCCAAACACGGTTAGATGTCATAGTAAATACTCGAACACAGCTAACAAGGTTGGGAGTTTCCTCGAATTTACCCTGGTCCATCTCCGGTCCGTCTGTGTTGCATTGTATGAGGAGTCCGTCTCACGACCTTCAGTTAATTTACATTGACTCTCTTGCGTCTCCGGTCTGTTTCCCTCCCCCCTAAGTCCTGGAGGAATGGTTTGTACTCTCACCCCGTGTCGAGTAGTTCATCCCACTCTCTTTGCTCATCCAACACTTCCTTCAAGTTTTATTTTAAAGCACAATGGAAGTATCCATTTTATATCCGTCTATATCCTTTTACTCTGGCTTCTTGCCGGGAAATTGAGACGGATCTAGAAATAGAACTCCTGCATAAAGCTTAGATTGTGGAAGGACGGTCGTGGAACACAGACAAGATACAAGTGATGGATTTACGATAAATGAATGTTCTACATTTTTGCGTCAACACAACGGCGATGCACCGCAAATGGACCAGTAGAAGACAGCCTTTAGCGTGGTTACAGTAATGTTTGTTTTAGTAGTATCAGACTGTTTTTTGACATGTTTTACTACAAGGTTGGGAGTTACAGGTATTGTAAATACGCTAACACGGCTAACGTGTAGCAGTCTCGGACTTTGTTTTTTTTCCCTGTTACTAACAAGATTGGGAGTTAACGTAGTCACAGTAACGTTTACTTTAATAGTAATAATCTGTTATTTTACCAGTTGCTAACAAGGTTGGTAGTCAAAGGTATTG
>JAUDJI010000071.1:29753-50668 GCA_037389245.1 Oryzias sinensis | reverse complement strand
GAACTGAAGCACTTTCTACATTCTAGTTCCAGATGTTCTACAGAATCCATCAGAGCTTGAAAGTCTTCCTCAGTACTCGAGTACTTTAGTTCAGCAGCTCCTCTTTTCCTCTAAGGTGAAGCTTCATGTGGACGACTTCTTCTTCTTCTTCTCTCCTCTT
This sequence comes from Oryzias sinensis, assembly GCA_037389245.1. NCBI lineage: Eukaryota > Metazoa > Chordata > Actinopteri > Beloniformes > Adrianichthyidae > Oryzias > Oryzias sinensis. The sequence goes on along the minus strand of JAUDJI010000071.1, from coordinate 50,508 downwards.
TTCTGGAGCTTGGGCTCCATGCAGTCTGATCAGCTCTGATTTGGGCTTCAGTTGATGTTTGTGATCAGGAACTCTGGATTCTTCTTAGAAGGAGACGTTCTGCCTCTTTAGCAGAGAGCAGAACGTTGATCTGATCTGTTGGAAGCCACTCCATCCTGAAGCTGCACTGCTGAGTTCCTGTCCACCAGGGGGCAGCACTCCTTCCATCCAGCTGCAGGAAACCTTGATGTTCTGCAGAATCTGCAGCCGTTCAGACACGCCCTGTTCCTGAGGAACACAGACTCATTCAGGAATGTGGTTCACCGTTGGCTTTGGGATCAAATCTCTGCTTGTTCTGACTTGTTCCCACTCTGACTTCAATCTGCTCCTTTCTCAGCTTCTGCTTCACTTTCAGGATCTTGTGGATTTGAAAGGTTGTGATTCTAACAGACATGGAAAGAAAAGCTTCTCAGCTTGACTGTCAGCCATTTTCCTGAGCTGCATGTGAACAAACTCTCTGTTCCTCTGAGTCTGACTGATGATCAGAAGGAGCTGTTTCCAGGAAATAGTCATGCCCCTCCCTTCAGCTCCATCAGAGTTTCTGTTTCAGTGTCATTAGCTGTGGTAACATGTGCAAAATGTCTTTGATCAGATCAAAAATCAGATACGAATCGAATCTTGTACATGGACCCAGAAAAACTTGCAATTATAACAAACAATTACATTTGCCACAGTTTTGATTGGAATGAGTCATTTGACATGCACAGAACTCTCTAATATACCGGAAACGGGAGCAGAAGAAGAAATAGTGAGTTCCGTTATGAAACAAACAAAGGTCCTATTTGAGATCTAAAGCTTTCTCTGGAGCGAAACACTGTCTATGCGTAACGTAAATCAAGAGGAGTAGTGACACATGATAGGAATAAATTGTTAATATGAAACACGATCGGATCAACAATCGGTATAACCCACCTATCTCGATCAAAAGGAAAATTTGATCCGTATGAGTCTGATCGGGGCAGACTATTCCGAACGGCGTGTTTACATGACGCATTTTTCTTCAGATCAGCCGTTCTTTCCGATTACTTTTGTCCATGTAAACGCAGCTAGTGACCCCACAGTTTCATGCAGAGGATGATGATGATGAAGAGGATTGTCCTTGATGGTTTCCAGTTTCAGTTTAGAGACCCTCAGAGCTTGAAAGGTCTTTTTTTTCTTTTTCCACATTGTCCTGTCCAACAGCTGAGCAGACAGATGAGCTGAAAGCCTCTTGTGTTGGACAGATTTTACTGTTACAATTTAGGGGTTATGAATCTATTGACACACTAGGTGTGCATTTGAATAAACCCCTTTTGTAATTTAGGCTGAACTTTATTCATCTTACTCATATAGGCTAAGCCTTATATATATATATGTATGCATTCCTTGTTGGTCTGGACGAAAAAGGAAAAGAGAGGGAGTGGGATGTTAGAGAAGGGAGATTAGGGGATAAACAGTCTTCTTTTTTAACACAGCTGCTCGATGACGGCAAACTGATCAATTTTAAGGGATTTCTTGTGTGTGCAGGGAGTAAGAGGGGGAGGAGGGGGAGGAGGAGGAGGGGGAGGAGCTCTTCCCAAGTTTTGAAGAACCAGGAGAGAGAAAGCTGAGTTTGTCTGAGGAGACAGAGATTTGAAAGTTACTCCGGATTTCTTCTTCCATCCTGGTGAGTCTTTGTGAAAATGTGTTCTGTCGTCTTCTCGTAATGAAGGTGTTGTGTAAAAGTAAAAAGAATCCCTTTCTAAAAGCAAAAGGCTAGAGGAGGTCTAGTTTGATCTCTGATCCTCTGAGATTTGCTGATCTCTGTCTGTAACTAAAGCAGAGGAGAAAAAGCTGCAGGGATCATGGGAAGTTTGAACTGTTGTAGTGTTTCAGTCAATAAAGTTTTCTGACTTCAACTGTTGCAGTTCTTGATGTCATACAGTCAGTGAGCTGAAGAATGTTTCCTCTATGTCCTGTTTATAGGCTGTGCACTGATTATTATGGTCTGGATCTGAAGCTTCATTATTTTCTGCAGAATCAGCTGCAGACTGGAGGCTTAACCCTTGTGCTATCCATTGGGAGTTGGGTCATCTAGACCCACTAGACAGTGCTCTGAACCTTTTTTCTTCAATGATTTGTGATCTTCACTGGTGTCCATGGATTACATGAAATCTTTCCACCTTTATCCACCTTTGTCATGGTAGGAAGAACACGTCAATGGAAGGGTGGGGTCATCTAAGATAGCACAAGGGTTAACCAGACGTGTTCATCATTTCAATGAAAACTCAGCTTTTTAACAGAAAAGATTTCTGCAGATGAATCTGATTACTGTTGCACTGAAACAGAAATGTTTCCATGGTGACAAACATTCAAACTCAAAATCTGTAAAAAAAATAAAAAAAATAAAAACTTCTTACAGTTTGTCTTTGTAAAAGACACCAACTTCATCAAACAATATTAGTGAAGTTTCACCTCAGCTGAAATATTTGTCTTTTTATTTATGTGATGTGAAAATCTTCTTCCTCTTCTTCAGTAAAACATTTGTTTTTCTGTAACCTTTAACCTTTTGAGAAAAACACAATTAAAGGAGTTTGTTTGACAAGGTTAAAAAACAGTCTTCTTCATGAAGCTGCTGTTGGTGACGTGATGATTGCTGCTGCTGCTGCATGTAGAAACCTGCAAAGCAGAGCTTTAGTTTGTTTGCTGATCCCATATCTGGAACTGAAGTATGTGAGGAAATCTTTTCATCAAGCTGCTGTTGGTGATGTGATGACTGTAGATTTTTGCTGCTCCTGCATGTAGAAACCCGCACAGGGAGGAGCTCTGATAAAGAATCTGATTTCTGTTAGATAACTCACAGACATCAACCATAGATGTCTACTGGACATCCAGGGACATCTCTATTTTGTTTCTCCATTAGATGTCTACAAATAGTGCAGGAGCGGCTGCAGGATTTTTCTTTGCTGTAGCTCAGGGGTTGCTGAGTGACTGTAAGGAGTAGCTATTTCATTTTGATGTAACAATACATTTCCAAGTAGGAAAGTACCGGTAACAGGAACGCAGATTTATATGATGCTAATTAATACATGATTTTAGTTTACTGGCTTGTCAATAGATTGCTCATTTTAACTGTTAACAGTCAAAGTCAGAAGTAAGACAACAAAAGACTGTTGCAGATATGAGTAAGATCAATAAAGTTTAGCTTAAATTACAAAAGGGGTTCATTTAAATATACACCTAGTGTTCCAAGTATGTTATAACCCCTCTTCTAACAGTAAAATATGTCCACCACAAGAGGCTTTCAGCTCTCATCTATCTGTTTAGCTGTTGGACAGGACAAAAAAAAAGAAGTGATAAGAAAACATTTTTATATAGAATTTTTTTGGTAATACTGTTCACAGTGAGACCCTTATGAGGAAACCCAAAATGGGGTTTGTCTATCAACCAAATGCAATTTTACCCCCCCCCCCCCCCGAAAATCTGTGTGAGGGATGTAAAAGACAGGATTTTGATCAAAATTGATTGAGCTACAACGGCATTATTTAAAACCATAGATATGAACAAATAATGTTGGTAAAGGTATGAAATCAATCTAATCAGTTTATGGAAAACTGTCAGTTTCTCTTCCTGCTGTGTCTCTGTCTGTATTTTTAATGTACATTTGATGAAACACAGACATCCAATCACAAACTTGCTTCTACCAAGTTGAGTTAAACTGTAGTTGGCTGAATATGAACCATAGTGAAGGATGTGTGTTGTGTTTACTAAACATATAATAACCATTTTTCACAAACTGCAAACAATACATGAATAAATGTATATGAATCACTTTCTCAACAGCAAAAGACAAAACAGTAATGTCAAAAGACATTTTGTCTGTGTTGATGAAAAATAATCATCATCGTCAGGAAAATAACGTTGATCTGTTAAAAGGCATGTATTATTATTTTTAATGTTTAATGAACATTAAATATCTAGATTGTATTAATTTCAGTTAAAGAATGGGACTGCATCATGTTGCCACAAAGTTAGTTAAGAAAAATTAAAACAGACCATAACTCTGTGCTTTAAGTGGACAACAAGAAGTGGCAGTTCTCTCTTTTAAGGAAGTTGAAACAATAAATGCAGAGAATTTTGAATGTAAATATTGATCAATAAAGAAGTCCTTATTTCTATGTGTAATAATGTGAAATGAGAAAGAGGGAGCTCAGCTCTATAAATACATTTAGTCAAACACTGATGGTGTACTTAAAGTTATTTTATTTATTTTATAATTATAACTTTAATTGTTTTTTTTTTTTTTAGAAATAAGCAAACAAACAACTGTGCAACAAAAATGTAACATTTTCCTGACATGGAACAACTAAGAGAAGTTTTAATTAAATCAAATGTGCTGATCAAAAGGATGTTAAAATATACATAGAAAATACTGTAACGACCCGGCTGGTACGTCACTGTAGTGGGTAGCAAGAGCTAAACGCTGCTAATTAACTGGCTAAATTGGAGAGCTGTCCGTGCCCCATACACCGCACGACTCCGAACAGTCTCAGAAAGAGAAGCAAAGAGAGAGAGGCAGATTGCATAATCTCCTTTCCAGCATCAAAGCCCATTTATTTTCCGCACCCACAAACAGCCAAACAGCATGGAGGGTCACTTAAGTTCACAACCCTCTGACTCCAGGTTTCACCCAAAAGCTCTCCACTTCCCATGAGTCTTTGGGGCTGAAGGCGGGGCTAACTCCCAGATCGTCACACTGCTCCCACCTAAGAGGGTTAAGTGTCCCCACAACCCTCACATAGCTGTGCACCAAAAACACATGAACACATGAGTCATTGAACATAGTCCCTGAGCCAAACTGGCTGCCTCCGTGTCCGTGTCGGCCTTGCTGTTGAGGCAGCATCACCTTGTCCACCATTGTCCTGCTCAACATCCACAGCGGTTACAGAACTGTCCTCGTCTGCCTGTGCAGTAGGAGCTAAAGGGTGGTAAGGGGCCAGCCTATCCTTATGGAGCACCACCCTTCGACCCCGACCTGGCAGCCGCACCCGATACACCACTTCTGAGATCTGTTCCAAGATCTCTCCAGGTCCTTGCCAGTGGCTCATGAGCTTGGGTGAGAGTCCCCGTTTCCTCACTGGGCAGTACACCCATACTCTGTCCCCCTGCCCAAAAACCGGTCCGTGGGCACGGGTATCATACACCCTCTTCTGCTTGACCCCAGCTTCTCGCTGGGCTTCTACTGCCAGACGATGTACCTCCCCCAACCTGTCCTTCAGCTGTCGCACATAGTCCAATTCGAGACCTCCTGTGATCTCCGGCTCAGGTGCAGCACCAAACACCAGGTCCACAGGTGTACGGAGCTCCCGGCCGAACATCAGCAGCGCGGGCGTGCACTGGCTGGACTCCTGGACTGCTGTACGATATGCCCACAGGACCAGGGGTAGATGTTGGTCCCAGTCTCTCTGATGCGTACTGGTCAGTGTTGCAAGCTGGGTGGCCAATGTCCGGTTGAAGCGCTCCACCAAACCATCGCTCTGTGGATGAAGTGGTGTAGTACGGGTCTTCCTCACCCCCAGGCGCTTGCACACCTCTGCGAAGAGTCTGCTCTCAAAGTTCCTGCCCTGGTCACTGTGGAGCTCATTGGGGACTCCGAACCGCGTGAACATCCCCTCCACCAGATATTTTGCCGTTGTTGTGGCACTCTGGTCCGGCACCGCATATGCCTCTGGCCACTTGGTGAAGTAATCCATGGCCACCAAGACATACCGGTTACCCGACTCAGTGAGAGGAAAAGGGCCCAGTACATCCACACCAACCCTCTCCATTGGAGCCCCCACCAGGTACTGCTGCAGAGGGGCACGTGACTGCTGTGTGGGTCCCTTGTGTGCTGTGCAAAGATCACAGCAGTGAACATGCAATTCGGCAGCCTGTCGACAGCCCGGCCAGTACAAGGAGTTGCAGCCGGTCTCGACCTGCCCCCGGGGCCCGCCAGCGTTGATACAGAACACCATTGTGGAGCTCCAGGTTACCCCACTGGGAGTGCAGCGTCTTCAGCTCTGGGTCACCAGCTGACACAGCCGACCAATCAGGACGTTGTCCTGCCTTAACCCACTTCCTTGTTTCGGCCAAAACTTGGTCTGCTTCTTGTGCCTCTTGTAGATGCTCCTGCGAGAACAACTCCGCCCTATCACCGTGCACCTGTGGCAATGTCACTGCTGCAGCTACTGTTACTGCTGTCCCCTGGTTCCGCTCCTCCTGACGTCTGCAGTATCTGCACTCCTCAAGGAGACAAGGGCGCCGGGAGAGTGCATCAGCATTGGCGTGCCGCTGTCCTGGCCGATGATGAATGGAGAAGTCATACTCCTGAAGCACCTCAATCCATCTGGCCACCTGACCCTCTGGCTGACGGAAGTTCAGCAGCCAGGTGAGAGAGGCATGGTCAGTCCTCAGCGTGAACCAGGTACGTCCGAAAGTGCTTTACAGCCAAAACCACCGCTAGCAGCTCTCGTCTGGTGACGCAGTAGTTCTGCTCTGGTTTCTTGAGGCTGCAGCTGTAAAAAGCCACTACACCCTCTCCCCACCTTCCCCAGGCTGTGCCAGCACAGCACCAACACCAACGCCACTAGCATCAGTGTCCAGGATAAAAGGCTGTCCTGGGTCAGGATAAACCAAAACAGGGGCCTGTGTCAGTGCAGCTTTGAGGTGTTGGAACGCCTCGGTGCAGTCTCCAGTCCAGTTAAACCGACGACCTTTGCGGGTGAGTTGGTGAAGGGGTGCAGCCACTGTAGCAAAGTTTCTAATGAACTTGCGGTAATAAGAGGCCAGGCCCAGGAAACTTCGCAACTCATTGAGATTGACTGGCTGCAGCCATTCTTTCACTGCTGTCACCTTAGCTGGGTCAGTACTCACCCCCTCACTACTGACCACATGTCCCAAAAAGTGTGTTTCTCTGGCCATAAAACAACACTTTGTTGGGTTAAGGCGCAGCCCTGCTCCACGAATGGCTGAAAACACTTCCTTTAAATTATCCAGGGCAGTGTCAAAGTCCTGAGCATGTACCAACAAATCATCCAAGTACACCACACAGCGGCTGCGGGGAATATTCCTCAATACCCGCTCCATAAGCCGCTCGAATGTGGCAGGTGCATTGCACAGTCCAAATGGCATCACAGTGAACTGCCACAGTCCCTGTCCAATGCTAAAAGCAGTCTTAGCTCTGTCTTCTCTGGCCAGTTCAACTTGCCAGTAGCCGCTCCTTAAGTCCAAGGAGCTAAACCACTGGGACCCAGCAACATAGTCCAGAGCATCGTCAATCCGTGGCAGAGGGTAGGAATCTTTCCTCGTTACAGCATTGAGTCATCTGTAATCTACACAGGGGCGCCACCCTCCATCCTTCTTTCGGACCATGACTACAGGTGCAGTCCATGGGCTGTCCGATGGCTCAATAATCCCGTTAGCTGCCATGGTGCGAATGCAATCCTCTGCAGCCTGCCGTTTGGCCAAGGGCAGCCTATGTGGCCGCAAGCGAATGGGATCTGCATCCCCAGTGTTGATGTGGTGCTGTACCAGACTAGTCCTGGTGCAGTCTTCGTCTCGAGCAGCAAAAATGTCCACATACTCCAGCAAGAGGTGATTCAGTTGCTCTTTCTGTTCTGCACCCAGTGATTGGCCACACCGGGCCGCAAACTCCTTGATAGCGGCTGCAGCTGCTGTGGCAGAGGGCAGGCAGTCTGGTGCATGTGGGTCACAGGCTGTGACTTGATTATGGCGGTTCCTCTGATTTGATTTGTGAGTCTTTTTATTGGGGTCTTGGGTGAACCAGAGTGGCACACTCTCTGCACCGAGGTGGAGGCGAGCCCTTGACACGTCAACTTGTGCTCCCCATTGGCTTAATAAATCCAGCCCCAGGATGCAGTCTTCGTGTATATCAGCCAGCCAAAACTCATGCTCGCATTTCTGGGTTCCGACCACCACCTCAACAGTCTTTCTCCCAGCTAGCTGGGTTCGCTCACCCGTTACTGTCAACAGTTCCGTGTTTGTAGGTGCCCAGCCAGCAGAGTGAGGCACTGTACCCCTGCGTAGCAGGCTAATGGTTGCTCCAGTGTCAACCAATGCCCTGCAGTGGTAATCTCCAACACTGCACTCCACAAACAGTCCCTGTGATGTCCCACAGCGTCCCACCACTGGACAGAGGGGTGTCTGCTGACAGGGCGAGGGTTCCCTCACAACCTCGCCCCACCTTCGTTTCCCGCCCCGCTACTCATGTTTCTGGGCGCTGGAGCCAAACAGTCTCTGGCAAAGTGCCCTTGTTCCCCGCAACGGTGGCAGCGCAACCCTCGGGGTGTACGTCGCCTTGGGGGAGCAGACTCTGTCCGATTAACTGCTATTTCCAATACTGGTTCCTCTCCATCCTCCACACCAGCTGCTCGGACCAGAGCATGAGGTGGTGTGGGTCTGTTAGCAATGCCCGCTAACTGAAGTAATTCCTCTGCAGTCTCAGCTTCCTGCAGCGCTGCCCCCAGGGTAGATGGCCTCGCCAGCCGTACATGCTGGCGCAGACGTTCCGGAGCAAGTCCTCTGAGGAAGGCATGGAGGCTCAGTTCCTCCACTGCTGTAGGTGGAAATGATGGATAACCCCGCCGAGCAAACAGCTGCACATTGGCGGCGAAGGTCCCCAAGCGTTCGTCATCTCTACGGCGACGAGACTCCAGCTGCTGACGGTTCCTTTCTGTTGAAATCTGCTCTCCAAAACGTCGCTCCAATGTCGACGCCGACAGTTCTCGCTGCTCCGTAGCAGAGAGGTCCAGCAGTACCTGGAGTGCAGCGCCCTCCAAAGCCAGGGCTAGGTGTGTAACAGTCTCTTCAGGACTCCAGCCCCCATAGCCAGCCGCCGAGTTGACCTGGGACAGGTATGGTTACAATGGTGTTGAGCCATTTGTTTGACAGGGTTGCGTGCCGTCATTACAGACTGCTCTGGATGATTCATCGCCGGCGTGGAAACCCGACTCACAGGGACAGGCTGTAGATGACGGCGGGCGCTTGTGCCATCGGGGAGATGATTCGCCCTTGGTCCTCGCTTGTCCCGTGCTGCCTCCAGAATGCGGATTTGTCGCTCAATCTCTGCCATCTCCCGCTCCATGTTGTAGCTCTCCATAGCGTAGCAGCAGCAGTTAAGAATCCCACTTCTGACACCAATGTAACGACCCGGCTGGTACGTCACCGTAGTGGGTAGCAAGAGCTAAACGCTGCTAATTAACTGGCTAAATTGGAGAGCTGTCCGTGCCCCATACACCGCACGACTCCGAACAGTCTCAGAAAGAGAAGCAAAGAGAGAGAGGCAGATTGCATAATCTCCTTTCCAGCATCAAAGCCCATTTATTTTCCACACCCACAAACAGACAAACAGCATGGAGGGTCACTTAAGTTCACAACCCTCTGACTCCAGGTTTCACCCAAAAGCTCTCCACGTCCCATGAGCCTTTGGGGCTGAAGGCGGGGCTAACCCCCAGATCGTCACAATACTATAACTAAAAAGCATTAGTGTAGATGCTTTTTAGAATTTGTTGACTTTTGCAGAATTTGTTGAGACATGCATAAAACATGCATACTGAGCCTTTTTTGTTGTTGATATATCCACACTCTGCAGCCTTTAGGTCTCCTGCAGGCTGTTCCATAAATGAGAGTCAAAATCCTGAAAAAGAATCTATCCATAGACTTTGGTCTGTACAATGGGGATGGTTTCCAAAGCAGTGCCAGTAAACCTGACTCCTCTCTTCCACCCTCCTCCCTCCACTCCTGTCTATCAGAAATCAAAAACTGGTTCACCTTAAACCTTTTCAAACTCAATAGCGATAAAACCGAGCTACTTCTAGTAGGTTCCAAATCCACCCTCTCCAAAGCCACAAGTTTATCTCTTTCCATTGATTCATCCTCTGTCTCCCCCTCCCCTCAGGTAAAGAGTCTGGGTGTCATCCTAGATAGCTCCTTATCTTTTCAGTCACACATCAATAACATTACTCGGTCAGCCCATTTCCATCTACGTAACATTAATCGTCTACGCCCCTCCCTCACTGTCCCCTCTGCTTCTATCCTGGTCCACAGTCTGGTCACTTCCCGTTTAGATTACTGTAATTCTCTCTCTCCCACAAAAAACCCTCAATAAGCTTCAACTGGTCCAGAACTCAGCTGCCCGCATCATCTCCAGAACCCCCTCCTTCAGTCACATCACTCCAGTTCTCCACCAGCTGCACTGGCTCCCCATAACCTCCAGGATCCAATTCAAACTCCTCCTGTTCACCTTTAAGGCCCTCCATAACCTGGCTCCTCCTTATCTCTCCCACCTCCTTCATATCAAACCCCCTCTCTTTCTCTTCGGTCCTCCTCCTCTGTTCAGCTCTCTGTCCCTCCGGCCCGACTCGTCACAATGGGAAGCAGAGCCTTCAGCTGCTCTGCTCCCAAACTCTGGAATTCCCTCCCTCCTGACCTCCGTAACATAGACTCTCTGCCTGCTTTCAGATCTAAACTCAAAACCTATCTGTTCATTTCTGCCTTCCCATCCTGATTCACTTTTGATTTTGTCTTTATATTTATTGAGCTTTTAATGTCTATTTTTAACCTTTGTTTTGTAAAGTGTCCTTGGGGTTCTTGAAAGGCGCTTTAAATAAAATGGATTATTATTATTACAAGTACAAGTGGATTCATATTTTACCAACAGTTAAGAGAGATAAGACAGGTAAATATTGTATGTGTTCCATACACATTCCAGAATTTTTGCAAAGCAAAGAGAACTAAGCACAAGGATTGCTGGCAGTCGGTTGGTCTATCACACTGCTGCTGCAGCTCCATGTCTCCACCTGGTGGAGGGAGAGCAGAAGTGCAGAAGCTGATGGCAGCTTCCTCTGCCTCCCACTGCTGTCTGACTGCATTCACCTGAACCTGAGAGGAAACACAAGAGAAGAGCCAATCAGTGCAGGAGCAGCTGATCTGTTGGTGCTGATGATGAGGAGGGTTTCCTCTGCAGGTGAAGGTGTGTGTGAGCTGACGTGGATCCAGTGAATCCAGCAGCATGGATCAGTGGGAGGAGCCACAGGAGGAAGCCCCTCCCTCCAGAAGCAGAGATGGTAACCATGACAACCAGAGCAAAGCTCAGAGGTGAGATGAAGATCTCCAACTGTCCATGATCTTCTCCATGTCAGAGCTCAGGACTCACACCAGCAACCTTCATTCTCCACAGGAACAAACCTGGACCTGGACCTGGACCTGGATCTGGATCCAGTTGTGGGTCCTTTAGGAGTGACAGATCAAAGCATTTACCTCCTCACTTTAAAGGCATCAGTTCAGAAGTGGAACAGTAAGTGTTTTTCAGAGTTAGAAGTTTGAAGGTCCTCATGTTGTCATACATGCAACATTCAAAGTAAGCATGAATAACAGGAAAGATTAAACATTGATACATGAAGTTTGACTCTATTCAGACTTCAAATAGAAAGTGTGGATCTGATCAACAATCATCAAGTTCTACAGTTTGTTCTTCTTATCTTCTGCTTCTATCAGCTTCTAAATATGAGCTTCTTCTCTAAATGCAGACGAGGAAACCAAACATTAGAAACAGCCTGAATCCAGTTTTCTGTAACTGTGATTCATCTGTGAGTCAGAATGAATGTTGGAATCATTGCTGTTCTGAAAACAACAGCATTCATGATGCATTTCTGATCTGAGATGATCCAAATCCAAAAGAACTCATCAAACACCATCATGACAGAAACTCACTTCTAACTAAACAAGTGTTTTTCTATCAGGATCCATCAGAGACTCAGAACTGGATCTGGATCTGGATCTGTACCCAGCTGTGTTTCCTTCAGGAGTGACCGGTCAAAGGGTCGTCTCATAAACTTTAAATCATCTTCTGGTCCAGAGAGGTGAGCTGTATGTAAACGTTCTTTCTCACAGACATTTCTATCTCCATGTGTGCAGCAGTGAGTGTTGGAGCTTCTCCACAAACACAGAATAGATCTAGTAGATTCTACTGAGTGTCTGCAGGACACCAGTGGGTCCAGTAGGATCTGATGGTTGCTGATTGTCCACAGACTGGACCAGCAGAGCTCAGAGACTCCCAGTGGTCCGTCTGTCCAGCAGCATCAAACACAGCTGGACTCCATCTTTCTGGTCTGTACATGAACAACAACTACTTTCCATCATTCTGTCCACAGTCGTCTCCATGCTGCACTTTGGACACCAGTGGACTGTCAGAGTGTCCAACATGGAGCTGATGTTTGGCTCCATGACTTCACTCTGATTGGCTCATTCATCTGGAATTCTGTTGCAGCTGCTGGAGGACAACATTGTCACTTTTGTCAAGAAGGAGCTGAAGAAGATCCAGAAGCTTCTGAGTCACAGGGAGGAAGAGGAGGAGCTGGAGGATGAAGATGAAGAGCAGAGGAGCAGCAGAGAGTCACTGATGAAGATCACAGTGAACTTCCTGAGGAGAATGAAGCAGGAGGAGCTGGCTGATGAACTGCAGAGCAGTAAGAGGATTTCTCTGAAGGTTTCAGATTTCCTGATGTCTGAACACATGGAACCACAGGGATTCAAACCCTCATCATTCAGGGCTGCAGAGTCTTGATTTACTGTTTGTTGTCTTCATTCAGGATATGCTGCTGCAGTTTGTAGACGTGAAGTCCAATCTGGTCTGAAGAAGAAGTTCCAGTGTTTGTTTGAGGGGATGGCTAAAGCAGGAAGCCCAACCCTTCTGAATGAGATCTACACAGAGCTCTTCATCACAGAGGGAGGAAGAGGAGAGCTGAATGAAGAACATGAGGTCAGACAGATTGAAGCAGCATCCAGGAAAGCAGACAGAGCAGAAACAAGCATCAGACAAGAAGAGCTCTTCCAACTCCCAGCTGGAAGACCAGAACCAATCAGAACCGTGATGACTAAGGGAGTGGCTGGCATCGGGAAAACAGTCTTAACACAGAAGTTCACTCTGGACTGGGCTGAAGGCAAAGCCCACCAGAACCTCCACTTCACATTTCCATTCACTTTCAGAGAGCTGAATGTGCTGAAAGAGGAGAAGTTCAGCTTGGTGGAACTTGTTCATCACTTCTTCCCTGAAACCAAACAAGCAGGAATCTGCAGCTTTGAAGACTTCCAGGTCCTCTTCATCTTTGATGGTCTGGATGAGTGTCGACTTCCTCTGGACTTCCACAAGACTCGGATCCTGAAGGACCCTAGAAAGTCCACCTCAGTGGCTGATCTGCTGACAAACCTCATCAGGGGGAACCTGCTTCCCTCTGCTCTCCTCTGGATAACCACACGACCTGCAGCAGCCAATCAGATCCCTGCTGAGTGTGTTGACATGGTGACAGAGGTCAGAGGGTTCAATGATCCACAGAAGGAGGAGTACTTCAGGAAGAGGTTCAGAGATGAAGAGCAGGCCAGCAGGATCATCTCCCACATCCAGAGATCCAGAAGCCTCCACATCATGTGCCACATCCCAGTCTTCTGCTGGATCACTGCTACAGTTCTGGAGGATCTGCTGAAGAGCAGAGGAAGAGGAGAGCTGCCCAAGAGCCTGACTGAGATGTACATCCACTTCCTGGTGGTTCAGGCCAAAGTCCAGAAGGTCAAGTATGATGGAGGAGCTGAGACAGATCCTCACTGGAGTCCAGAGAGCAGGAAGATGATGGAGTCTCTGGGAAAACTGGCTTTTGAGCAGCTGCAGAAAGGAAACCTGATCTTCTATGAATCCGACCTGACAGAGTGTGGCATCGATATCAGAGCAGCCTCAGTGTACTCAGGAGTGTTCACACAGGTCTTTAGAGAGGAGAGAGGCCTGTACCAGGACAAGGTCTTCTGCTTCATCCATCTGAGTGTTCAGGAGTTTCTGGCTGCTCTTCATGTCCACCTGACCTTCATCACCTCCAAACTCAACCTCATGGAGGAACAGAGGAAAAGATCCTCAATTATTCTTAAACTAACACAGAACAGTCCAGTCCAGTTCTACCAGAGTGCTGTGGAGAAGGCCTTACAGAGTCCAAATGGACACCTGGACTTGTTCCTCCGCTTCCTCCTGGGTCTTTCCCTGCAGACCAATCAGAGTCTCCTACGAGGTCTGCTGACTCAGACAGGAAGTAGCTCACAGACCAATCAGGAAACAGTCCAGTTCATCAAGGAGAAGATCAGTGAGGATCTGTCTGCAGAGAGAAGCATCAACCTGTTCCACTGTCTGAATGAACTGAATGATGATTCTCTAGTGGAGGAGATCCAACAGGTCCTGAGGTCAGGACGTCTCTCCACAGAGAAACTGTCTCCTGCTCAGTGGTCTGCTCTGGTCTTCATCTTACTGTCATCAGAAGATCTGGAAGAGTTTGACCTGCAGAAATACTCTCCTTCAGAGGAGGCTCTTCTGAGGCTGCTGCCAGTGATCAAAGCCTCCAACAAAACTCTGTAAGAACTCTCAGGAAAATCACCTTCAGTGAACAAATGAATCTGATGGAAACATGAAAGATTCAATAATTGCTGTCTTTGTTTCCTTCAGACTGAGAAGCTGTAATCTGTCAGAGAGAAGCTGTGCAGCTCTGTCCTCAGTTCTCAGCTCTCAGTCCTCCAGACTCAGACATCTGGACCTGAGTTTCAACAACCTGCAGGATTCAAGAATGAAGCTGCTGTCTGCTGGACTGGAGAGTCCAGACTGTGAACTGGACACTCTCAGGTCAGGTTTCATTCAGATGTTGATTCTCTACAAGAAGTTTTGTCTGTTTTTCTCTGTTTCAGGAAATATATTTAAATGCAGAGCAAACAGCAGAGGACTGTTTTATAGAAGTGAAAAGAAAACAACATTGTGCTTGAGTTAAAAATCCTGGTTTTTACTTATCTAATGGTTACAAATGTTCTCCTGTTTTTATTCATTTTTTGAACTAGACTTAACTGGAGAACCTAAGTCCATCAAGGTGTTGATATCTGGGAGAAGTTCATGTTCTGTGTTAAAACATGAATCAGTCCCGAACTATAGATTTCAATGGACAAACAGTTGCAGCAGATTTCTGACCCACAGAGCAGCAGCTCCTTATGAAGAGATATGAGGAGGTCAAACTGCAGTAGACTGACAGGTCTTTCCCACAGTCCTTGTTCTAGTGATTATTCAGAACCGAGCCTGGATCAGAACCAGGTTTTTCATTTCACATAGGCTTTAGGTTATTTTTTTGGTTCTCTGTTGCTTAAACAGACACTAAATCTATGCTGGGTTAGAGTGAAAAACCTCTGCTGGTTGTTTATGTTCAAGGCTGGGGGCGGAGCTACCTAGCCATAGGAAGATGATTAAATCAGCTAAGCAAGAAACTGAAAAAAATCCTAAAACATTTCTGGAATCAGAAATGGGACTTTGGGAGCAGGAGACTCAGTGGACCTAGCTAAATGTTATTCTCTGCAATCACCCGACACACTGCATATTCATTTACATTATGACACAACAACAATGAAATAACTAGTAACTGACTTGGACCTGTTTATGTGCAAACACACTCATATGAAGGATGAAGAGATAAAGGAAAGTTTAGCTCTGCTTCATTCTTTTACTATGGTGAACATCTTTGAGTTTCTTCAGAGAAACTTCATGCTGACCTGGATGACCTCTCCCATCAAATGTGCTGTTCACTATCTGAAATAGTTCAGCAGCAGTCCGGGTCATAAAGGTCCTTCAAACACAGACTTTCCTTCAGGCAGAGCAACAACACCAGAGAAATAAAATCCTGACAAAAATGTTCTTCATCCTTCAGAAGTCTGAATCAAATCTCTTTGAATGAGTCTTTAGCGGCATTAAACATTCCTCCATTCCTGCAGATCCTCCAAGAAAACATTCCAATCTTCTTTTAGTTACAGTCAGTGACTTGAACTGATGCTGAAACTTTGGACCTTTGCTCAAACTGTCTGCCTCCTGCTGAGTCAGCAAAGTTTCTCCTACCTTGCAGCCCAATCAGTGAGTCTTTATGAAAGACCTCAGTTAAGATGACAAGATGGATATGTTTCATAACATGCATTGTCACAGGCCATTGTTCTCTGTGCCATTATAGACAGATGATCTTCTGGTCCAAAGCCTGGTGAAGCGTCCCATCAGCCATTCCAGGTGGTTTCTGGTGGTTGAAAATGTTCTTCTTCTCTGGAACTATGTTTCCACGGGGTTTCTAGCATACGTGTAAATGTGCTACACGTGTCAACTACAGCTACACCTTCACACCCTCTGATGGAAACAGGAACAATTCAAAGGTTGGAATCTTTATTCCTAACAAGTCTTTGCTGCACAACAGTGACCCCTACTGCACCTTTATGGAAAGGTTTCCTCTCAGATGTTTTCTTCATGGCTTTTTCAGATTTTTTTTTTAACTTGTCCTGTCCAACAGCTAGGCAGGCAGAGGAGAGCTGAGAGCCTCTTGTGTTGGACATGTTTTACTTTAACAAGAGGGGTTATTAATCTTCAGACAAACCAAAGGTATATCTGAATAAACCTATTTTGTAATTGAGGCCAAACTTTATTAATTTCAAGCATGTTTGAAAATTTTGGGTGTTGGACCGGACGGAAAAGGAAAGGAGGTAAGAAGAGAGAGGGGTGTTAGAGAGGGGGGGTGATAGGAGGGTGATAATAGAAGGGGGGGGGGGGGTAACACCATGAAGCAGCCTAAAGGAACAAGTTGCTGAAAGTTTATCATTACAGTGAGGTTCAGATGTAATACAAATATAGAAGGAAGAATTTCGGGTGTTGGACCGGACGGAAAAGGAAAAAGGGGAAGAAGAGAGGGATGTTAGAGAGAGGGGGGGTTATAGTGAGAGGGGGTGGGTAAGACCATGAAGCAGCATAAAGCAGACAGGTTTAATGGTTGTTTATCATTACGGTAAGGTTAAAATGTAGTACAAAAAGGGCGGGGCCTGTCCACACAAACACTGAAATGTTATCGACATACCTGCTAGCTGCAAAAATGTTCACATGTCAACATGTACACAAAACAGATAGTGTTCACACACATACCTAAGCCTTTAAACCAACTAGTGTGAAATCTTTCATTCATTCAATCATGCAAACTATTAATGCAAAGGTGAGCTAACACCTGTGCTCAGGTGAGTGTTTATGTTCTTCTAAAATGGACGGTGGAATGTGAAAAGAAGGAGGAGGAGCGCCCAGCCACCCCCACACCCACACCCCCGCCGCAGCAGCAGCGGCAGCCGGAATCAATTCAATTTAATTTTCAATTCAATTTTATTTGTATAGCCCAAAATCACAACAACAGTCGTCTCGATGGGCTTCGAAGTAAAACATGAACTCAAAAGGATCATGAATACAAAGAGTTCAATAGGAAAATACAAAAATGAACTAACAAACTGACTAAGCTATACTGGCATCCCCCCAACGCCACACGGGAACGGCAGGGAACAACCGCCCCTCGGGCGACAAAGACCGCCACCCAGGCCAGGGCCAGCAGGACCGCCGCGAGGCCCCCAGAGCCAGAGAGTAGGGAGGCGCGGAGGGAAAGAGAGCGCCTCCCCAGCCCAACCAGGAAAGCAGCCCCGCGCCGCGCTGGGAGAGCCCAACGCAGGGCCCCACCGGAGAAGGACGCCCACAGCCCCAGACGAGCACCCCACCACCCAGGAGTTCCGGGCATCCCCCCGCCCCAACCCCAGGTACGAGCCAGGAACCCCCAAGGTAGACCCGCTCCGTGCTCCAGGCAGCCACCCACCCGGCCCACGGTTGGTCCAGGGAGGAGCAAGGCAGGGGCCCGCCGCCCCCGCCCAGGAGGGGGGAACCCCGGGGAAAAAAAGGGGGCCCACAAGTGGTGTTGTAAATATGGCCCGACCAGGCTCGGCCACTGTTGGCGGGGCCCAGCGCTCAGGGGCGAGGACCAGGACCCACCCCCCAGGGAGACGAACACCCCCGGCTCAGGTGTAATGTGAACCCCCCCACCGCGTGGAGAGAGCACCGCCGGGCCCAGGAAGCCGGCACCCAAGGGGCCCGCACCCCCCACCAGGGAAGGGGTAGAGGACTGATGGACCCAGGTCCCACCTTCCTTGCAAAATGTGTGTGCGTGTATGTGTGTTTGAGAGGGTGTGTGTGTGTTTATGTTGGAATGTATATATTGAAGGGGGAGGGGTGTGTGTACTAAGCGGGGTGCAGTTAAAAGTGGCGAGTAAGGCACTAAGGGGACATCTCTTGATTACTCACAGTGATGTCCCCTCACCCTCCCCACCAAGGGGCCCTAAATGTCTAAGATGCGGTTAAAATTGGCGAGTAGGGTGCTAGGAGGACATCTGCTGCTTGCTGGCAGTGATGTCCAAGCACCCCCCCTATCAAGGACCCTACATGTCTAAGTTGCAAATAAAAAGGCCAAGGCGCATTGCAGGCTAGACCCCCCACCCCCTCACCCTAATATGAGGTTATATGAGGAAGGGGGTAAGTTGGGGACAGCTGGTAGACTGTCCCCCGGTGGTCAAACAGCTGTCCCCCTGCCCCCCCCAGCAAAGGGGCCAGGCCCACCCAGCCCAGGGGCCCCACTCCCGGAGGCGCCGACACCCCAGGCCCGGCACCACCCACCCCACACAGAGAGAGAGGAGCCAGAAAGCGCTGCCCCCCGGAGCAAGCCCAGGCCCCCACCCCTGAACGCCGGCCCTAGAAGAGCTCTGGTCAGGCTTTGACGGGACCGAGGCAGCCAACTGGCCGGGGCAACCACCGATTGCCTCAGCGTAGACCCCGACCCATCAGCCCCCCCGCCCCGTACCAATAGGCAAATGGCTTTTTCAGATTTGAATACACTTTCTGTCAGTATTCTGGGGCCCCCTTGCAATCCTTTTCAACCATGGCTCCTATTGTGACAAACTGTGCTGCTGTAGAGACAGTTCCTCTGAGACAACCAGACACTTTTAGGTTGATGTTATTGAGGAAACGTCGCACAATTTCTTCTTCTGACATGTCTCTCTTCCACTTCAAACATGAAGCATGATAATCGTACGCAAAGTACCTGAGACACTGATCTAGTTTTTGAACTGTTGTTCATTTTTCTTCAACTTCATTCAAATAATCCGAGGAAGGAAAGCCGACATGGATGCACGATTGATTGACGTCCAGTCGTGCTCCAGAGCTTTTGTTGCTTTCCACCAACGGAGCGCTGGTCCCTTTAGGACTGCAGACAGAGCTTCCAGCAACTCATGGTGGATAGAGGTGGAACATCTAGATCATTTTCACATTGTTCAATGAAGATGAGAACATCAGATGAATCTCTAGAAGTCAAAGGTGGGAAAGTCCATCCTGACAGGCGCTTTAGGATCGAATGGAGCAGCAGCAGGCTGACCAGAAAAAGAGGAGTGATGCATGTCAGGTGGAGTTGTGGGACTGACATCTGTGGAAACAGCTATGGTTCTCTGCACATTGGGAGTTCTGGTGGTTCTGAATGTTTCAAGCTGTTTTTTCCATTTTCATCTCTGTGCAGCATACAGTAAACCACATCCTTTTCTAGTCTTTGTATGTTGGCAGTAAACATGTTTTCTAGTTTAGCTAGACTAGCATGGACATCATCTCTGAAAAAGTTTCTCTGTTCAGGGAGCTGGTCAGTGTGTCTCTGAAGTGTACTTCTCAGTTAGGACATTGTTCTTTCAAGGTGTTGACATGATGAGCTAAATCTTTAGGATCCCTTTGTGTGTTTGGATCAAACTCATTCACTTCAGGTTCAACATCTTCATCACAACCCCAGCAGATCCATCTTCATCATGACCATCATTTTGATCAATGGCATCAGGATTTCTCTCACCAACACAATAGTCTTCCTCATCTTTATCATCTTATTGAAATACAAAGTATTTAGCAAAGAAGTGATTTCACTGACAGAGGTACCTCAAATGGCCCTGCAGTGAATTCTAGGTAATCAAATACATGGCTGGTGTTTGGTACAGCTACAGGAGTCATCAGTTCATTCAGCTCCTGATGTTTACAAGTTGACATTTTTCTTTAAAAGCAAGCACATGGTTCTATATTGATAGAAATCAGATCCCCACATGGGCCTCCATATGGAACCATCTGTCTG
The DNA here is from genome assembly GCA_037389245.1 of Oryzias sinensis. Lineage (NCBI taxonomy): Eukaryota > Metazoa > Chordata > Actinopteri > Beloniformes > Adrianichthyidae > Oryzias > Oryzias sinensis. Next base: position 30,454 of record JAUDJI010000071.1, on the reverse strand, counting down.
TGTTCAGAATTCACTGTTGCCTTCAGCATGGTGAGGGCTAGCTTCACAATAACTTGCAGCATCATCAGCTAGTTTGGATTGACGCGGTGAGAGTTCATGTTGGATTACTGTGTCAAATGTTCTCCAGTTCATTTGATGAACTGGAAAGAGAGAAATGTGGTTTTGATTTTCACCACTAAGGGGCGCTAGTCGTAGAGCATAGATGCAGATTATGGCCGCCTTTACACTGCATGGTTCAAATGACCCAATTCCGATTTTTTCCTCTCATGTGGCACAGATCGGATATGATCGGTGAACATGTAAGCAGGACAAAAGCGCATGGATTCCGTTTTTCTCAGATCGGATACAGGCCTCTCTCATATGTGGAAATAAATCGGAAACGAATCAGATACGTGCATTTGCGTGTGCCATGTAAGAAGACAAATAGGATATTCCCCAGTAAATGCGGGTCGTACGTCAGTGACGTCAATTCAGGAGACCACCAACTGAGATCACATGACTTATTAAGGTGCTTTTGTGCGCTGATTTTAATGTCAGCGTGTTACCTTTCAGCCTCAGGCTTCAGACCGTAGTTGGAAACCGCTGTTATGTCCGGTCCGGTCCCGGTCCGGACGCAAACGGTAACTAATGAAGCGGGACACCTTTGCTATGGAACAGGCTAGAAGCCGTTTATTTCTTTGGGGGGCGTGTATGAGGGGGAC
>JAUDJI010000071.1:0-12145 GCA_037389245.1 Oryzias sinensis | reverse complement strand
CTCCTGATGTGTGTGCCAAATTTGGTGAGTTTTGGGGTATGTTAAAGGCCTCAAAAATGCGACTCTTCCGGTAGAATAATAATAATAATAATAATAATAATAATAAACATTCGAATTACAATAGGGTCCTTGCACTCCGTGCTCGGGCCCTAATAAACATTCGAATTACAATAGGGTCCTTGCACTCCGTGCTCGGGCCCTAATAACTAAAATTGTCTACAGTAAAACTGTCTGGAAATGTCAGTCTCAGTAACCAATATAGTTTTGAAGTGGATTATGGCAAATGCCTAAACTACAGTGTTTCAAACAGTGCATCTTTGTCAGAAAAGGACGATTGGACTTTTGTGAAAACGTAAAATATTTGGGATTTCAAACATCATTAACTCAAACTTTCTACAGTAAAAATGTCTGGAAATATCAGTCTTTGTAGTTAAAATAGTCTTGAAGAGAATAAAGGAGCTGCTGGCCTGGATTATAGCAAAATCTTAAACTACAGCGTCTCAAACATTGCATCTTTGTCAGAAAAAGACGCTCAGTTCTTGTGAAAATGTAAAATATTTGGGATTTCAAACATGAATAACTGAGGGCTGCACGGTGGCGCAGTGGTTAGCGCTCTTGCCTCACAGCAAGAAGGCCCCTGGTTCAAGTCCCGGCTGGGGGACCTGAGAAATACATCAACAGGGGACTTTCTGTGTGGAATTTGCATGTTCTCCCCGTGTATGCGTGGGTTCCCTCCGGGATCTCCGGCTTCCTCCCACTGTCCAAAACATGCTTCATAGGTTAATTGGCAACTCTAAATTGTCCCTAGGTGTGAGTTTGAGAGTGAATTGGTGTGTGATTGCGGACGTTCTCCCCTGCGACAGACTGGCGACCTGTCCAGGGCATCCCCTGCCTACGCCCAAGTAGCCGGGATAGGCTCCGGCAACCCCGTGACCCCGAAAGGGACAAAGTGGTACAGAAAATGAATGAAACATGAATAACTCAAAATTTCCACAGTAAAAGTGTCTGGAAATGTCAGTATGTGTAGTTAAAATACTCTTGAAGTGGATAAAAGGAGCTGATGGCCTGGATTATGGCAAAATCCTAAACTACAGTGTCTCAAACATTGCATCTTTGTCAGAAAAAAACGATTGGACTTTTGTGAAAACGTAAAATATTTGGGATTTCAAACATCATTAACTCAAACTTTCTACAGTAAAAATGTCTGGAAATATCAGTCTTTGTAGTTAAAATAGTCTTGAAGAGAATAAAGGAGCTGCTGGCCTGGATTATAGCAAAATCTTAAACTACAGCGTCTCAAACATTGCATCTTTGTCAGAAAAAGACGCTCAGTTCTTGTGAAAATGTAAAATATTTGGGATTTCAAACATGAATAACTGAGGGCTGCACGGTGGCGCAGTGGTTAGCGCTCTTGCCTCACAGCAAGAAGGCCCCTGGTTCAAGTCCCGGCTGGGGGACCTGAGAAATACATCAACAGGGGACTTTCTGTGTGGAATTTGCATGTTCTCCCCGTGTATGCGTGGGTTCCCTCCGGGATCTCCGGCTTCCTCCCACTGTCCAAAACATGCTTCATAGGTTAATTGGCAACTCTAAATTGTCCCTAGGTGTGAGTTTGAGAGTGAATTGGTGTGTGATTGCGGACGTTCTCCCCTGCGACAGACTGGCGACCTGTCCAGGGCATCCCCTGCCTACGCCCAAGTAGCCGGGATAGGCTCCGGCAACCCCGTGACCCCGAAAGGGACAAAGTGGTACAGAAAATGAATGAAACATGAATAACTCAAAATTTCCACAGTAAAAGTGTCTGGAAATGTCAGTATGTGTAGTTAAAATACTCTTGAAGTGGATAAAAGGAGCTGATGGCCTGGATTATGGCAAAATCCTAAACTACAGTGTCTCAAACATTGCATCTTTGTCAGAAAAAAACGATTGGACTTTTGTGAAAACGTAAAATATTTGGGATTTCAAACATAAATATCTCAATATTTCTACAGTAAAGGTGTCTGAAAATGTCAGTCTGTGTAGTTAAAATAGTCTTGAAGAGAATAAAAGGAGCTGCTGGCCTGGATTATGGACAAAAATTTTAAACTACAGTGTTTCAATCATTGCATCTCTGTCAAAAGATGCTATGTTGTGACAAATATCAAACACTATTGACATTTAGATCAAGTCTACACTTTTATATTTCATTATGTATGTATAAGTGTTTGTACTGAATATAACAAAATCCCACACCATAATATGTCCACATGTGAAAATTTAAATTACATGTACCATTAACATAAATGACATAACATAAATTAACATAAACACCCAATCTTATCAAAGCCTTTTTCTTAAAAACATTTTTTTGATAAAAGAAGTGTATATTTTTTCTTCAATCATTCATTTGACCTTTCACTGTTGTAAAATTATTTTGAAAACCGAATAGGGATTTCAGCCGTGGTCGCTCTGTTACCGTAAAGCTGAGAATGCGAGAGCAGTTAAAATTCAGGAGCGGCTCAGTTCACACCGCAGATCTGAATGATGGCTGGCTTGACGGCAGTTTTCTGGATGGGAAAGGACGGAGCGGAAGTCGGAGTGGAGGCTGTGGTGTAACGTGCATCACGCTGGTCACATGGAAGCAGAGTCGTCGTCTTTCTGTTCTCTCTGGATCTGACTGGATTATTGCAACAAATATTTTTTCCTTCATAATAATAATAATTCACTTAATGTCAGACTCATATGGGGTCATAAAAGAAGATAAACCATCCAGGTTTTTATCTTCTGAACTCAGTGAATTCATAAATCATCATCACTAAACACTCATATCAATTAGATTTTCACTTTGAGAAATCGATGACGTCATATTCACCATTTAAATAAAAAGTAGTGATCATGATGTTAGAATCACTTCTAGAATCCAGGACACTAGATATTCCTGCACTAAAGCAGATTAAATTCTATTTATCATATTATAGGAGTTTATGTTCATAATGACAGACTCAGTTTTATTGTTTTATGGACTTTATTTGATTGACAGCCGGTCAGTTTGTGCTGTTTGTGTAGTGATGAGAGGATCTTTAGTTGTTTGCAGACTGACTTGGAATATGAATCATCAACAGTCCTTCGTCCTCACAGTCCTCCCAGGACTGTAGGACTGTAGGGCGGGAATTTTCGACACAGCCTGTGTCTCTTTTTATTTTATGAAATCTGACATTTTTGAAATGGAAGCTTTAGATCTATTGGATTGTAAATATGTAGTCATGAATAATTCCTGATGATCAATGACATTTCAATTCCTCGTCTGTTTGAACTTCATTTCAAGTCATTTCTAGTCTGTCATTTTCATTCCTGATCATGCTTTTGGGTCCAAATCCAAAAGAAATGAGCAAACAGTGAAAATGTCATCTGTCAGTCTGTCATCAGGGCGGGTCCCACCTGACTGAATGGACCAAGTTCCTGGACCTCCAGCTGCATCACTGCTCCTGAACACACTTTTCTGTCTGATTGCAGGTTTATGTACTGCAGTTTGTCAGAGATCAGCTGTGAAGCTCTGGTCTCAGCTCTGAAGAAAAACCCGTCTAATCTGACAGAACTGGACCTGAGCGGGAACCAGAACCTGCTGGATTCAGGAGTTCTTCATCTGTGTGGTTTTCTGGAGAGTTCAGACTGCAGACTGCAGACTCTGAGGTCAGTAAAGAAGCTGAACTCCCTGAAGGATGAGAAGAACGGATCAGGTGAAGAACTTTCTGATGTTTCACTGGAAGATTTTCTGTCTACAGCCGTGTTTGAAACAAACTGATGATTGGTTCAGATTTTCTTCATCAATTGAATTGATTGTTCTGATGATTGATAGAAACTGATCTGTTCCAATCAGGATCTTGTAGATCAGGATCTTCAACCTATTCTCCAAAGATCTTTAAATACTGAATCTAGAACAGACACTTCCTTTGAATGTCACTAGAACAACAAAAACACACAAAGTGTTCTTTGGTCAGAGCACCATTCAGTCACTGAAAACCAGAAATGACTGCAGATTCATTTACCACTAGAAAATAGCGAAATAGTTTGCCTTTCAGACAGCCAAAACTCTGCAGTCTCTTCCCCCCCTAGGGCGGTTCAGTCAATTAACTCACCTGTTCAGCGTTCTATTTAAGTCCAGGTGTGCAGCCGTTCATTCTCTTTCTTACGGCAGCGCTGCATTCGTCGCCCCACCCTCCTCCCTGGCTTCCACCTGTGGACTCCGTTCGGGGTTTGTTACCCTAAAGTGGGGTTTGTTACCCTAAAGTTTATGGAAATTATCTCATGGAATTGTACGGAGCCTTATGCCAATCAAAGTTTGTTAATGCCAACTAAGATGTAATGTATTCTACTGCAAGAGTTTTGTCTGACTGAAATGAAAAACTGTCGATAAAAAAATGATGAATTCCAAATCCACATGAAAGAACAATTGTCTGTGTAGAGCATCCAGAATGGAAGTGAAAGAAGACTTTCATGTTCTGCTCTAGCTTTCTGCTTTTCTGCTGAACTGCAGGAACAAATGGATGGCTGCCCCCACATTTCTGGCTCTTTGCACTGAGCCACTTCCTCAAACACACAAGCCTCCTGATCTGTTCATAAGCTCTCTTTTTCTGAACCACATGTCCAGAGAGGGACCATCATCTCTCTCAAGGCACTGATGGTGCCTCTGTCTCCAGGGACTTGATGTTTGACGCCCACTGAAGGGGCCAGTCCTCCAAGCTGATGGTGGGCTCTGTCTTGTAGAAGATAAAGAAATAGTTGTTTATTGATAGAAATCAGATCCCCATACAGGCCTCCATATGGAACCAGCTGTCTGTGTTCAGAATCCACTGTTGTCTTCAGCATGGTGAGGGCTAGCTTCACCATAACTAGCAGCATCATCAGCTAGTTTGGATTGACGCGGTAAGAGTTCATGTTGGATTACTGTGTCAAATGTTCTCAGTTCATTTGATCTGTCAGAGAGAAATGTGGTTTTGATTTTCACCACTAAGGGGCGCTAGTCGTACAGCAGAGATGCAGATGATGACATCACGCTGAGCTCGTCCAGAAATAGGATTTTCCCTTTTTCCCTCCAGTTTGGTGTTCTTTGGACTTCTGAATGGACTGTTCAGTGTAATCAATATTCCAGAGCAGCTAAAGATGATCATCACCTCCGTCACATTTCCTCTGAGTTCCAGGGAAGCTGCACAGCTCAACAGTTCAGCAAGGCAGCTGAAGCACTGCATCATGGGATCTGTAGTTACTAATGTTACCAGCTCTCATTTTGCCGCTCCATTAATAACAATAATATGAATCGATCTGACAGACCAGATCAGGCTGGAAGATACGACCAAAACATGAACCAGAACGATCAAAAACAGCCTAAAATCATGATCATGGATTGGATTCTATTCATGATGTCAGTAGCCGCGGTTGCAAAATATCTTGATGGGATCAATGGTCGGGTTTAAATTCAGCCGTGCACATGGGATCAGAAAACCTTTTTCTGATTAGAACAAACGTTCACATGGTCACACTTTTGGTCAGAATAAATCATTTGGGCATGCGCAGTAGTGTTGAAAACACCGGAAAAGGAAACTTAGTTGTCATATACATTTATGCAGCAGCTTGGTAATCTACGAGACGATCTTCCAAACATGCTTTTATTAATGTTAAGAATATTATGAAGCGCCTGTTCGCTCATCATTTTATTTTTAATCTGTGTGGTCAGTGCTTTTTTTTGTGGAAGAACGGAGCTGGAAGAAGCCAGGAGGCTAAAACGCTAACAACATTAGCCTTGTTTAAAATCACAAATCCATGTGATTGTTTGTTGAACAGTTTCTAAGGACTGAACAACATTTCTGCTTTGAAAACCTCACACTTCCCCAAAGCCACTGTGTGAGCTGGAAGTCTGAGCTCAGAGACACGGTTCTCCTGAGTCCTGCAGCCGCCAACCCAGAGCGGCGTGACGAATCGTAGTCCCACGCATTAACAACACAGCGCACACGTAACAAAGCATCCTCCCTCCCCTCAAACACACGTTAATTATCCAGCTGCTCTGCTCAGAGACACAGTTTGCTCCGTCCACCAGCACCGGAACCAGGACCACCCAGGGTCCAGACGTTACGGGGCACAAAGCGCTCCTCCCTGGTGAGGGGTGTAAGACAGGGGAGAGGTGAAGAGCCAGCGGGGCAAGAGTGGAGCAGTCGGTCGCTCCTGTATGCGCTCTAAAGCTTTCTCTCAGCGAAACACCGTTTATCTGTGACGTAAACCAGAGCAGCAGTGACACACGATTGGAATGAAACACGATCGGATCAACAACCGGTATAACCACCTATCTCCATCGGAAAGAAATTTTGATCCAAACGAGTCTGATCAGGGCAGACTATTCTGAACGGCGTGTTTACATGACGCATTTTCTTCAGATCAGGCGTTCTTTCTGATCACTGTTGTCCATGTACTCTCCATGACAGTAAATAAGCAGTTCTCTCAGGAGGGGGGGGGGGGTGTTCTGGGAGGACAAAAAGGAACTTTGGGATCAGCAGAACCAGCTGTAACTAGGGATGGGTACCAAGCCCCGGTATTGAAGGAGGCCCGGGTCCACATTCTTCAAGACCGCAGTATCATTAAGTTCTGACCTCCACGGTTCTGCTATCGGTTCTGGAGAATTTTTTTGTGTCCCACAAGATATTAACGTTATAATCTGCCATATTTAACTCACCAAGTCAGTCAATTTCCCATAAATTAATCATGATATTAATGTGGCTATTCTCGCTGAAGAGGAGAAGTCTGTCTGGCTATTTGTGTGCACGGGGGCGGGGCTATTGTTAGACGGTACGCAGCGCACGTAAAATGAATGAAATCTGCGCCAGAGTGCCACGACTATCGTCTCACCCTGTTGCTATGGTGATCGTCTTTTTCGCTCTCTGTGTGAAACACTGAGGAGAGGGGGGGGGGTCTCAGCTGCAGAGGACATGAACAGGTGAACAGAGGAAAAGCAGGTAGAGAGGTGGGGGAGGGGCTTTGGCTTCAAACTGTCAGAGATGGAAACACTGGCGTCAGATTCAGACGCAGCTTTCGGGATGATTTGATGAACTCAAACATTTATGTAATGTGTTTTATATTTACATAATGATCATGTCAAAACATTGCTGTTTATTTTTCTTTAAATAACTTCTTTCTTCATGTATTTTACTTTTCTAGTTGGAAAAATGTAAAAAGTCAAATGTTTTGTTAAAAAAACATTGTTGCATAATGAGGAAATAAACTCTTTATGTTAGACCTGCACAATTTACCACAAATGTATCGTTATCGCAATATCCAGCTCTGCAATACGCAGATTGCAAAAGACAGTGAAAATCACAATAAATCGTAAACCTTTAATGTTTTAAAACGGTCTTATGGCAGCTTGAAGCGTTTAACGAATCAAATAAATCAGAGGGAAAGTCTCTGTAGATCCAGAGAAAATGTTGCTGATGGTTCCACTGTGGGAGTCATCACGTGCTCAAAGCATCACTTTAGCACAGAACGCTGGGATGAATGAAGCATTATGGGATGTCTGGCTCAGCTTTAGTGATGGTTGAATGAAGAATGTCCATCATTGATCCTTCCTCATCAAAAACCTTCATTTCTGATGCTCTGAGAAACATTTACTAAAATGTAAAGAACATTTGATTGATCAGCATAAAGAGTTTGATTGATTTATTCAGAGAAACTGACTGAACCGTAGTAGGAGAGTCTCTCTGTGTCTCTTTGTCTGAAACCAGGAGTCCATGGTTCCTCCTTCAGTTCAGAGAAACCAGGAGTCCATGGTTCCTCCTTCAGTCCAGAACCACAGATGCTGCAGTGATTTATGCGTCCAGCTCAGCGCCTCAGTCCAGAGTTCTTTGTTATCTTCTTCAGCGTTTCAAGAGGTTTTCCAGCCGTTTCTGAGTCAGCTGTTGTCATTTCTCCATGCAGACACAAACTTCTTTCAAAGATTCAGGAACAGCTGGAAGCAGCTGTTGGAAGCTGACAGACCGGAATGTTTTTCATCTCCAACCTCCTTCCTTAGAAATGAACACAGAATCTCAATCAGTTTATGTGAAACCAGGAAGATGACTGTATAACTGTAAACTCAGATGATGGATACACTGTAGAATGACCATATTTGAAGAGATTGTCATTTTGAAATCTATATAAATACAAGTTTGATTCAAACAGAACAGCAACACAATGAAAGTAAACTTTAAATGGAGCTCAATGGTGACTTGTGCTATTTTTAGAACAGGCCTGCAGGCCACTTCTGTGGCCCTTGGGGGCCACCTGGTGCCCACAGACACCATGTTGGTGAGCCCTGGTTTAGACTACCAGCAGAACCATCAGCAGCTCCTCTTCAGGGCCACATTCAGACATTTTGGGCCCCGTGGATCCTCATGTTTTTCAAGGCCCCTCTACAGTTTAGAGATGTCAGGAAATGCTTTCAGAGGAGAACTAAAGACTTTTTCAGCTGTTTTTCTGCAATGTGATCATTTGAAAATGACTTTTACAATTTAGGATTCAAGATGAAGAAATACAATTGAATCTGACATTTTTGAAATGGAAGCTTTAAATCTATATGGATTGTAAATATGTAGTCCTGAATAATTCCTGATGATCAATGACATTTCAATTCCTCGTCTGCTTGAACTTCATCTCTAATCTATGTCAGAACTTCTTCTTCTTCTTTTCTTCCTGCAGCTGCTTGTTCTCTGCTCACATCAAAGCTCCCAGCAGCTTCTGACTCTTCATTCAGAGCTGAAGTCATGCTTGATCAGGGATCAATGTCCAACATTTGCTGCTGACTCTTCCTCATCACTTCCTTCTTCTCTCTGCTTTGATCTGTTGGAGCTGAAAGTCTCTGCTTGAAGGGCTGCAGCAGAGAAGGACTGGAAGATCATCTCCTGAAAACTGGGAGGAAGACTTTCCAGCATCCTGCTGCTGAAATTCTCCCATGATTCAGTGCGCTTTGGAGAAGAGCTGAGCAGAAAGAGGAAGTGGACTTTTTCTGCTGCTGCTGCAGAAACATCAGTTGGTTTGGATGCAGCCACAGGCTGATGTTTGACTTTCACACATCTGGACTTCTTTCCTGAAGCAGCTGCATGTTGTCCTGAATGTTCCTGAATGTTCTTCTTCTCTGCTTCTGCTGGACTCTTCTGATCTGCTGCTGTTGCTTCACATCTTTGGACTTTTTCTAAACTTTCTGATCTTCTTCAGCTCTGAACTCTTTAGAAGAAGTGAAGGATGAAAAACAGGAAGTTTGTCTTTAAACTCAACTCTTTGTTCTGGATTCAGGTTGGAGGACTGCAGTTTGTCAGAGACCAGCTGTGCTGCTCTGGTCTCAGTTCTGAAGTCCAACCCGTCCCACCTGACAGAATTGGACTTGAAACACAACAACCTTCAGTCATCAGATGTTCAGCAGCTCCAGGATCTGGTGAAGAGTCCAAACTCCAAACTGCAGACTCTGAGGTCAGTAGAGGGTTGGAGTCAGTCCAGCTGCTTCCAGATGTTTGGTCCTAAAGTTAGTCTGAGAGCAAAGATGCAGAGTTTCCTGTGAAGCTGCAGCTTCTCAGTGAAGCTCTGAGGAGAATGATGACAGGCTTCAGGACAACAGTCAGCCAATCAGAGCAGCAGAAGCTCCAACAGGTGAAGATGACAGGAAGCTGCTGCTCTGAACAGGACTGAAGCTCCTGCTGCTCTTTCTGCTGCTGTGCTGCATCACTGACTGACAGACCAGGATCAGGAGACACTCCTTCAACTCTGTCTCTACACTTTCTCTCTGCAGTTGGTGGCCCTAAAGAGTCTGATGTTCCTCCTGGAGGAGCAGAGAGGAGCAGCAGCAGCAGCTGGTCTGCAGAGATGTTGTGACTGGACATAGTAACTGATGTCATTCTTCCTGTTTTCTTGACATCCGTCTTTCTCTTTTCATGAAGCTGTTTGTGTAGATTATTGTGACGTTTCCTCCTGCGTGCTCTAATAGTTTATTCTTTTTTTGTTCAGTTTGAAAAGTTTTTTCCTCTGAAAGAGTTCATGCAGGATTCAGCCTCTATGCTCACATTTTTCAATGTCAAATCCATCATTTCCACTTTGACACACTTTGAAATTAGGGTTGAAACATTTAATGCTGAGTCAGCCGTTTAAATAATTATACTGCTACACTAAACAATTACCTAATGAATTGACTTTTCTTGGAAAATAATTGTTGTCTGTAGAGCAGTTGTCCCCAACCACCGGGCCGCGGACCAGTTACGGGCCGCGGGAAATTTTGGCACCGGGACGCACAGAAAGAAAAAATCATTTCGATTTTATTGTTTTTTTTCTCGAAAAAAACGTTTTATTTTGAAAAGTGACCGGATTCTCTCTGTTACATCCGTCACACTTACCATAGCAACCAGAGTGTCGCGGTAGAAACGATGTTGCTCATGTGATGTTCTGTTGTTGGTGTGACGTTACAAGGACACCGCTAATAAAGTTGCTCATGATTACACAGTGGATTTACGTTCATTATTATTATTGTTACTATAATTACTAAAGAGAAAATTCCACCCCCGATCCACGGTAAACGTGTCTTGCGTTTACCGTGCGTTTACCGCCTGCATGTGTGAGCTGGAGGCGGACCTAACTCTGACCTATATCCCAATGTTAAAGTAGCACAAGGGTGCGTCCACAATCCCTTCCTTCCCTCAAAGACTCTTGATGATGATGATGATGATGATGTAATAGTTGTGATAATGATATTGATGGGGGATGGTGATGATGATGATGATCCTGTCTGTGATGACAAAGTGAAGTGTGACAGAGAGTCTCAGTAACAGAGAGTGTCTGTGTTCCTTCAAAAAAGCAGCGTTCGCGCCTGGTGCTGTTTTCCAGTCAGTGTTCTTCATAGATTCTAAAATAGATTTATTTCTTTGAAGCGTTTTTCCTGAAAGTTGAAAAGTTTGAACATTTTTTTCCAGAATTGATCCAAATTGTTTGGATTTGGTTGTTTTGTCTTTTCTACATTTGACCAAACCCAAAGTGGGAGGAGTCATCTTTCTGCAGTTCCTCTGAATGATGGACAGAAGTTGTAGATGTTCCACTAGAACCGTGTTTTCTTCTTCTGTGGATGTTCTAGTGTTCTCAGCACATTGGTAAAGTCTGCTGCATTATCTGTCAGCTTCCATTTTCAGCATTTGGATCCTCAAGGTTCAGGAAGAAACCGGAATCCAAACTGCTTCCAGTTTCCATGTTTGGGATCTTCTGGACCTGTTGAAGGACACAGATTCTTTCCACATCATGAAGCTGTTCTTCTGAACCCAAAGGGCCCACAGTTCTATGCTGATGATGCTCTTCTTCACCAACAGCCTCTCAGATCACAGATGCTGCAGTTTGCTTGGTTTGCTGGAAAGCAGCAGCGCTGAAAGAGCCTCAGAGCTTCTCCAGCTGATGTCTTCAACACTGGGACTCCATCCCTTCTTCCATTCATCTTTCTGTCCGTTTGCTTTGAGGCCCAGATCCTCACCTGCTGCTGGCTTTGGTTCAGCAGCTGCTGACTGGAACGCTGAAGCTCAGAGCGTCCGGCGCTTTGATCTTCTGCACATTCAAGTGTGGAACAGATGAAGAGAAAAGCTCCAAAGTTCTCAGAGGAGCATTGATTCAGCAGATCTTTAGTTTCTGGAGACCACTTCAATGGAAGAATGAAAACCACATGGATTCAAGCTGAAACTCTGTCAGAGTCAATAAAGGTTTTTCAAAGACAAAGCTCTCCTTCACTGTCAACACACACAGATGATCAGAACAGTTCCACATGTGTCTGCATGTTCTGGGAAGTTCTCCAGTTCCTCTGATCACGGCTCCAGCAGCGTGTTTCAGGAACACGGATGATCCAGAACATGGGATCAGACTGAAGTCAGCAGCTTTCAGCTCCTTTTGGGCTTCAAGCCCAGAGAGAAGACAGAAATGTGAGGAAGGCAGAGAACATGAAGGCTTCCTGACAGCAAAGAGAAGTTGGAGCCAGAAAGACTGGAACCGGATCAGGACCGACTCTGGACAGTCCTTTTAGTGGTGGATCCAGACAGAAGCAGCAGAGACGTGAGCTTTGAGGAGCCACTCTGCAGCTTGAGCCTCTCAGATGTCAGCAGCTGTTTGTGTCCTCAGATCCAGTCAGACA
>JAUDJI010000070.1:0-51149 GCA_037389245.1 Oryzias sinensis | reverse complement strand
GCCAGAACCTCAGACGCCACAGTACGCGGCTTCTGAGGTTCTGCGGGTTCTTGAAACAATGACTGTTCATAGTGATGGTCCTGGTAGGACAGTGAACATCTCATTTGTAGTTCCACATTCACAACGTGAAGAAACTTGGCATGCAAAGCATGTGTTACTTTTTTATCTATTTCAAACCTTTTATAGGTCAAACGTCTTAATAAACCTTTGATGTCCTCATTCTTGGTGCGACTTACATAACCTTATGGTCCTGCAGAAAGGGTCACTCAGACAGGAAAGAAGCTCACAATTCCCCTGGCAGACATTTCTATCACATGTCTGGGTGCTGACGTCCTGCAATAGAAAAAAATACACATTCTTAGTGTGAATAGAAATGTCTGAGCTGCATTTGTTAAAGATGAGAATGACATGTCAATCATACACTGAGTCTACTAATCCATAATGATCCATGAGCCGTTCTTCTCTGTCATGTCAGCATCAGTATGTCAACCATTATTCTCCTGGTTTCATCTGTCAAAGACTTGCTTCCATTAGATTCAGGTTTTTGGCTGAGAATGGATTCCAGCAACTAAAAGCACAGATGGAACCCCATTATCCCATGGACTAGATCAGGGGTCGGCAACCTTTTTTACTCAAAGAGCCATTTGGGACCGCCCCTAATGGAAAAAAAAAGCACCCGGAGCCACAACCCGTTTTGACATCATTATATATATTATGCATATATATATTATATCAAGGGTGCTCATTACGTCGATCGCGATCAATTTTCAAAGACATAAGTGTAGATTGCGGGCCAGAAAAGATAAAAAAAAGTACTTCTTTCTTTTCATCTTCATGTTTATTTGTTGTATGTTTATTTCAACATTATTGTTTATGTACTGATGATTAAAAACTACACAGTGAGTTTACATAAAGATACTTTTGTATTAACAGATGAGGCGTTTTATTACAAAGACAGAAAGCAGCGACCATCGTATTCATGCTCTGCTGTAAACGGTGCAATGCGGGGGGCGTGGCATATTGTGAGACATTTGGCGCTGCTGGCTCCGTACGAAGCGCGCGCCTCGCAGCTTCCTTGATGAGCTCGTATTTATCGGGCGAGAACTGCAGAGCTTATAGCAGGAGGAGAAACGCGGGGCGGCTTTAATAAACTCCGGTTGCTGGACTTCTACCGGGGACATGATGTGCCGCGGGGAGAAAAAGACGTTCTGAAGGCAGAGTTTGCGCTGAGTGCATTTAAACTCGCGTCTGCAGTGACGTATGTGTCAGAGGATGTCCCATTGGCCATTCTGCATGTCAATCAAGTCCCGTACTTTTCGGTGAGGATTTTGATTGGCTGGTGGATTTTCAAGAAACACTCTCTTCCCCTTCAATCTCCCCCACGTCCCCGAAGATGACCGGTCAATCGCGACCGACGCAACGAGCTCCCCTGCTCTGAAACACACATCACCGCACACGGGAGTCCAAAACACCGGCGCAAACTCTCCGTCACCAGAAAGCCGCTCCCCGTTCCGCGCCACGCCAAGCCCCCGGCAGAAAATCACTCCAGACCCGGAGTGTTTATTGAAGCCGCCCCGCGTTTCTCCTCCTGCTATCAGCTCCGCAGCCCTCGCCGACAAACACGAGCCCACCAAGGAAGCTGTTTTTTACGTGGCACATGCCTCGCACGGAGCCAGCAGCACCTTTGAAATGCCATGAAAAATGAACGAACTAAAATAAATTTGAATTTTTATAAAATACTCATTATTTTCCAAAGTCACAGGGAGCCACAACAGAAGGATGAGAGAGCCACATGTGGCTCTGAAACCATGGGTTGCCGACCCCTGGTCTAGGTCATGCCTGGTGAGCTGGAAGCCAAGAAAAGGAGGGAAAAATGGAGAAAATGAAAGACCTGAGGAAAGCTGCAGTTCAGCCTTCAGGAAGAAAAGTTTAGACCAATAATTACAGAAATAAAAGATAAAAAATGTTTTTATAAATCTGAAAGTCACCAAAGTGTTTAACAAACTTTTTTCTAAAGTGAAAAGGTGAAATGTTTGTGTGTTGGAAGTCCCAACCTGACAGATGAGCAGAATAATAAGGCAGGCAAAGCCGTAACACTGCCCCCTGGTGGACAGGAACTCAGCAGTGCAGCTTCAGGATGGAGTGGCTTCCAACAGATCAGATCAACGTTCTGCTCTCTGCTAAAGAGGCAGAACGTCTCCTTCTAAGAAGAATCCAGAGTTCCTGATCACAAACATCAACTGAAGCCCAAATCAGAGCTGATCAGACTGCATGGAGCCCAAGCTCCAGGAAAGAGGAGAAAAGAAGAAGAAGAAGAAGTCGTCCACATGAAGCTTCACCTTAGAGGAAAAGAGGAGCTGCTGAACTAAAGTACTCGAGTACTGAGGAAGACTTTCAAGCTCTGATGGATTCTGTAGAACATTTGGAACTAGAATGTAGAAAGTGCTTCAGTTCCATCAGCTGTCAGTCTGCAGCAGCTTCATCTGCTGCCTCCATCCTCTCTCTGTGAGTCTCTGCAGAGTTTTTCTGCAGCAGCAATGACAAAGACTGAAGCTGCTGTGCTGCCCTCTAGTGGCAAACATGGCATCTGCAGCACACATTTCTGCTTGGTTATTGGTTTCTGCTTTCATGGAAAGGAAAAAAAAATATTTAATCTGAATACAAACCAACAGTCCACTCAGACAATGTCTCCTCCTTCAGTGTCTCATCCAGAAACACTGAACAGTCTTCATCAGTGAAGAAGACTCTCATCACCTCACCAGCTTCCTGCTCTGAAGGAAACATCTTCATCATCATCATCATCATCATCATCATCATCATCATCATCATGGACAGCCAGACCATCCTCTGTAGAAACACAATCCTCTAGTTCCAGACTAAAGAAATGATCCCTGAAAGTAGAGTCTTAGTGAGTTCTGGATGTTGTTTGTCCTCTTCTGTCTGCAGACAGGATCTCCTGCTCCTGGTCTCCTCCTGCAGATCACAGACTCACACCTCCTCCAATCAGACTGCACCAAGTATTCCCCAACATCTGTGTCCAGCTGTGTCAAACTATCTTCTTCTCTGTTGGGTTCAGCTGTCTCAGAGATTAGTAGTCATCCTCAAGCCTTCATCTATCTGATCACAGATGGATTCTGGAACCTTATCAGACGTATCAGGAACCTTCACTAAGCATCATCCTATGTTCATCTTTCCTCTCCATGAAGTGACTGCAGCAGGAATTGAGAGACCAAACTGTTGACTTAGCAGTCTGTGATCTGCAGGAAAGGGGTTTATTCAGACATACCTTTGGTTTGTCTGAAGATTAATAACCCCTCTTGTTAAAGTAAAATATGTCCAACACAAGAGGCCCTCAGCTCTCATCTGTCTGCCCAGCTGTGGGACAGGACAAGTTAAAAAAAAAAAAAAAAAAAAAAAGGAAATGAGGATCTATTGGTGAGTCACAGTCCTGGAAACATGAGTTGTGCTCTGATGAAGACGCCTGATCCAAATGTGGATTTTTGAAATGTTCTTCATGAGATTCAAACTGAATGAACACAGAGAGGCCCAGAGTGACCCCCATTTCTCCAGTGGCTGACTCCGCCCCTTAGGACGTCCCCCTGTGTGGATCAGTGGAACCTGCTGCAAATGCAGGCTCTGGTTCTAACTGCTGGATCAGAAGTGGAATGGGAGCTGTAGTGGTGTGTCTGCAGCTGGATGTGGAACACATCAGGGAGGGGTCAAAGGTCAATCTTTCTTCCAAACAAATGTTGTCAGTCTATTCTCCAACAATGCTCCAACATCTTCAAAGGTTTCTGGTCCCAAATCCAGAGTGGAGCTGGTAGGACGTGATCATTTCAGCCTCAGATTTGGGATCTGTCATCTCTCTGCCACCGTGACACCGAGTGATGAGTTCATGCTCCAAAGCGGCCCCATCGCTGGCTTTAGGGACTATTCCAAAAGCTTTCAATGATGGCGGGGAATGAACATTAGGAACAGATGACGGCTTGAAATGTCTGCTGTTGGTTTCTGATCCAGACAGAAATTCAATCAAATGTCTGTGAATCCAGGATTTCCTTAGAATCTTTGACTCTAGATTCAGATCCATCTGGTTCAAAGGATGAAACTGCAGCTAAAAGTCTTTCAAAAGTCCAAATCCTCAAAGATGAAACAGAAAGTTCCTAGAAAGTCAAATGAAAAACAATCAGATTGTCTTAGATAAACCCGTTTGGAAGTTAAAGCAGAGAAACAAAGAAAGTTCCAAAAGCTAAAAGCCTGAAATCAAGAAAAGTCCAAAGAAAAACAGAAATCCACATTTGGATCAGTAAAGACATGAATTCTCCAGAAAGATCCAGAAACAGCTCTGAGCAGCAGCCATGAAGGGACTGAGAACAGACGGACATCAAAGCAGAATCCAAGCAGCACCTTCATCCTGATGAAACTCCGCCCTCTGACCTTCAGCAGTCATCTCCAGGCTCCGCCCCCAGTCTGTGACGGCTGGATGATGCTGTCCTCCACCTGCAGCTGGACCTGGATGTTCTCTCAGACCATGTGGCCTCATGGATCAGAAGGTTGAGGGTTCAAGTCCCTTGATGGTTGAAGTCAGACAGAAAGTGAAGAAGAGGGAACATTCAGAGCAGTTTCTGTGCTGTTTGCTTCCTCATGAGTCCCGTCTAGATCAGGTCTGGATCCCAGTCAGAAAGGGATCAGGAAATCTGCAGATCAAACCTTCATTTACTGAAATGGAAAACATCAACTGACTTTCTACACATTCTACTTCCATTCATCAAACTCCAACAGGAAGAAGATTTACAATCAATCAAATCTGTTGATTTCCTGACAAACCTTGTTTTCTCTTCCTGTTTGAATGTTTGGTTGTTTTCAAACATGAAGAGAGTTTTTTTCCTGTTTTTAGCTTGAAATTTCTGTTGAAATGTAAAGGTTCATTCAGAATTCCCCAGTGGCCTCATGTTGGAGGAGGGGCTTCATGAGATGCTGCTGGGGGCGGAGCTTGAACACACACCGCTTCCTGGAAGCCAAACTCAGGCTAAGTGGAGGAAAAGTTGGGATTTGTGGTGTTTGTAAAGATCTGGAATGGTTTCCTCCCACAAAAAGGCCTTTTTCTAGTTTCCTGCAGATGAATTCTTTTCCTGCTGGGAGTTCTCATCTGGGTTTGCAGATTCTTAGTTGGAGGAAAACTTGGAGCAAATTCTTCCCAGAAAAAGGATTTTCTCTGGAGTGAATTGACATGAACAGAGTGAGTTTGGACTGAAAGCAGCAACAGGGAGGAGATGTTCATCAGAAAACAGCTTTCTGGAGGAGTTGGAAGACGTCAACAGTCACAGTGATGGTGAGGAGGAGGAGCTAAGACTTCCAAAGTGACCACTTTCTTTGGCTCTGATGTTTTATTATATTATAGTTGTTATTATTTATTAATCCTAATTAGTTTTCCTCTTTCACATGTGATCATTTATGGTGTTTACATGTATAAAGGGTACAGCTAAAAAAATGTACTGATTTAAAAGAGGAAAAACATTGTGGCTTAAACAAACAAAATAATGCTTTTATTAATAATAATTATTTATTTGAATTTGGTAGTAGGATCAAACAAAAGGAAAAAGAGAACAATGTTTGTCAGAAGTAAAGATCCACCTCTATTATTATGTTTTTAATTTTAAAATGTTCAAAATTTGATGACACTTAAAATAAACAAAGTCAATGCAGAAAGTAAATTAGATGGATGATCAGAATCAGAATTACTTTATTGATCCCATACGTGGAAAATTTGTTTGATATATTCATATATAATATAATATTTAAACTATTTTTTTCCAAAAACCCTGAAAGGAGGTGATTTCACTTTTCCTACTAATAGTTTAGGTCATAATTTTCAGATTATTGCATATTTCCGTTCGTGAGGACCTGTGTTGTCCAGGAAATATATTACTCTTCTTTTTCTTTCAGTTAAATAAGCCCAAGAAGACCTGGCTGCAGACATTTCTGTTCTTGGTATTCTTCCAAAATTGCATTTACATGCAAAAAATGTTTTATTGGGTGTGGTATCGCATAATAGACCAGAAAATACTGTTCTTAATATCCTTATATTGCAAGGAAAGTTTTATATACACAAAAATACATATTTGAAGACCAAACCACTTTTTATAACATTTCATAAAGAGCACTATTTTTACTTTCAATCACTGCATTACATGAAAAAGAAGAATGGCTTGAAATTGCTTAGTTTTGTTCAGAAATACAAACTTCACGAGTACCCCTAACCAGTATTAGACCATATAGATTGGTTCTATGTTCTTTTATTTTTATTTTATTTATTTGCTTTTATTTATTTGTGTCCTATGTTCATTATCTTTTTGTTTTTATTTCCTTTATTCTTTATTTTCTATGTTAATATGTTTTATTTGGCAATGTTGATTACATGGTTATTGTTCGTATTTAATGTATGTTACCTCAATTGTTAATAAAGTTAAAAAAAAAAACCTGGCTGCAGACGACAAAATGGCGACTAACATCATTAGCCGGAACCGGAAGGCACGTCCCTTTTTTTTTTAAACTTTATTAACAAATATTGCACATACAAAATACCAAAAACAAATCTCCACACTGTGCAAAATACAATATTCACGTTTGCCAGGAGAATGAACAAAAAACAAAAAACATAATAATAACTATGTAAAACTGGTTATGCAAAAATAAAACAAAAATAATAAAGGCATAGGAATTTGTTAAAGTTTCAGGAGAGACCAAGCTTCAACTGTTCTGACAGCTTTTTTGTTAGTGGAGGATTTTATACTGTTCACATACAAAACCATTTCTTTCTGAAAAACATAAAACACTGTTTTTTTGTTGGAATATTTACACTTATGTATAAAATGTTTAGCCATAATTATGAGTAAATTAACTACATATATTTTATCTGCATTAAGTTTTTCTTGTGTAAAATATCCAAAAATAATATGCTCATAAAATAATCTATAATCTTCACATAGATGAGTTCTTATAAAATGTTTCACATCTTTCCAAAATGGTTGAGTGAAGGAGTAATACTAAAAAAGATGAGGCACAGTTTCTGGTGAGGAATGACAGAATGAACAGTTTATGTCCAGATCTTTTTTGAATTTGGTAAAGAAGTGTTTCACTGGATAAAATTTATGAAGAATTTTGAAAGAAATTTCTCTGATTTTATTGGTGATGAAATACTTTTGGTGCAGAGTCCAAACCTTTTCCCACTGAATTCTAAATCCAAAGCTGTTCCAGTATGAGATAACATACGGTTTTGTGGCAATCTCATTTTGAAACAGAGAACGGATACTTTGATTATTCCTGCTAGTTGAAAAACAAATCTTTCCACACCACAAATCTGTTAATTTGAGAGGAGAACATGGAGGATCTGAAGGAGAACTGCTACACAGAAGTCTAACACCACCTGGGATGCTCCAGTAACCAATGCAAACTCTGCAGGTGAGACATGCAGACTATAGGTGGACAGAAACTCAACGTATGACATCAGGTTACCTTGTGGATTAATCAGCTGTGTTACAAGAGAAATGTTCTTTTCAAACCAATTTTCAAGAAAAATACTCTTGTTTTTGTGTAGAATATCTGCATTATTCCAAATATAGTAGCGATGAGGAGAAAAATTATGCTTGTAGATCAAAGTCCATGTTAATAAAACCTGCTTATGAAAATTAGACAGTTTTAAGGGAATTTTCTCTATTTTAAAATGACATAATAGAAGAAATGGCAGACCACCAAGCTTATCAAATATATATTTAGGTATGAAATTCCAAAATGAGGATTCACTTTTTAAGAAGTTTTTTAACCATTTAATTTTGAGGACATTTTTTAGAGTGGAGAAATCAAGAAAGTCAAGTCCTCCGTTTTTAGATGAATTAATTACTACTGATTTTCATACATAGTGGATTCTGTTTCTCCAAAGAAAATTAAAAAGTATCTGATCAATCCTTTTTGCAGTTTTACTGTCCAGAGACAGTGAGGAAGCAATGTAGACTAGTCTGGAAACTCCTTCTGCTTTTGCTAAGAGGGCACGACCTTTTAGAGAAAGATCTCTTTGTAGCCAACGATTAAACCTGTTTTGTGCTTTAGCAATCATAGGATTATAGTTCATCAGTTTTCTTTGTTTTTGATCTTTAGTTATCTGCAAACCCAAATATGTGACTTTGTCTTTGACTGCTATACTATTTATGGATGTTAGAGCACATTGTTTCAGAGGAAATAACTCACATTTCTTAAGGTTTAGATGAAGTCCAGATGCTTTTGAAAATGTTTCTATAACCTGAAGAACCCTGGGAACCTGTGAGGAGTTTTTTAAGAATAATGTGGTGTCATCTGCCAGTTGACTTATAAGAATATTTTTACCAGCAATGGAAATACCATCAATATTACTTGATTTTATATATCTGCAGAAAACTTGTGCAACCAGAAGAAACAGGTACACAGAGACGGGACACCCCTGTCTTATTCCTCTCTGGAGACAGAATCTGCGAGTGGTGCCAGCGCTCAACTTAACAGAACTGTTTCCATTTGCATAGAGTGTTTTAACAGCACTACACAAATATTCCCCAAAACCCATCTTTTCCAGACAGTAGAATAGAAAAGGATGCTCAACAGTATCAAATGCCTTACAAAAATCAAGGAACAGAATGAAGCTTTCGTCATCAGCAATGAGGTCTGAATAATCTATCAGATCTAAAACCAGTCGTAGATTGTTTGAGATGCATCTGTCCTTCATGAAACCTGACTGATTCTCATCTATTACTGTATCAAGAACACTTTTCATTCTCATGGCTAATATTGTGGCAAATATTTTATAATCATTATTAAGTAGACTAATAGGTCTCCAGTTATCTATTAGCAAAGTATCTTTGTTGGGTTTGGGGATCAGGGAAATAACACCCTGAGTCATGCTGGCTGGAAGAGTCATGTTTGTAATACTTTCTGTATAAACATTCAGTAAAAATGGGGCTAAGAGTTCTGAGAAAAGCTTCTAAAATTCTGCTGTTATTCCGTCCTTCCCAGGGGACTTGTTGTTTTTTAGATTGTTAATAGCATCTGAAACTTCCTGTAAAGAAATGACAGAATCACATGCCACTTTATCCTCTTCACTGATTGTATTTATATTATTCAAGGAATCACAGAATGAGTTCATTGCTTCCTGACTGAATGTTGTCTTATAGAGTTCACAGTAGAAATCATGACAAAAACTAGAAATAAGCTTTTTATCATTTGTAATTTTTCCATTTATATTTAAGTGTAACACCGAATTAAACTTTGCTTGTGACTTCTCTAATTTGAAAAAATAAGAAGTCATTTGTTCCCCTTGTTCCAACCATTTTTGTCGAGATCTTATAAAAGCTCCTTCAGCCTTAGCTTTGTACATATTGTCCAGTTTTAATTGTAAATCTATTCATCTTAAATTTTGATCCTCATTTAGGTTTTCTGGTGGTAAACTTGAAAGTTCAGTAATTTCAGAGATAATTTCTTCTTCTAATTTACGTTTAGATTTTGCCTGAATGCTGCCATATCTTCGCAAAAATTTTGAAACTTCAAATTTTAAGAGTTCCCAGTTGGAGCTGTTAGCCTTTTCTTGTTGCGCTTTATCCCAGTAAAGTTTAATGAGTCTCTTGATCACTGATTGAACACATTCATGTTTAATAATGTACCATTCAATTTCCAGTAACAGATTTTTCTAGACCCATTCTCATCAGGAAAAAATTGTATTCTAATTGTTAAGGTTTTGTGGTCAGTTAGTGGTGTTGTTAAAATGTCTGCAGAAACATTCTCTTTGTCTACATCCTTTGAGAGAAGCCAAAAGTCTAAACGTGATTGCCTCGATCTGCTTTTATTACTCCACGTATACTCCCTTTTATCAGGAAATTTGGCCCTCCATATGTCACATAAATCCAGTTTTTCTACCAACAGCTTCAGCTTTGATGTAGACTTTAGAGTCTGACCTGGAGGCCGTCTGTCAGCGATTTGGTCCATCACCACATTAAAGTCACCTCCAATTAGCACATGTGCGCTTGGAAATTTGGCTAACCAGAACAATATTTTATCTTCTAAAGTATCCAGAAGCCGATTGTTATCAGAGCTGGAATTGTAGCCATAAATATTGATTACCAAGCAATGAATATTGCCCATCTTTACAATTAGACAAATAAAATGACCATTTGTATCAGAATCAGTGTGCAAAACCTCCCCCTTAAAATTATTCCTCACGCAACATACTCCTGCAGAGGATTCTGTGCCATGTGAAAACCAAAAGTCATCCCCCCACTGAGCTTTCCAAAAATTTGCATCCTTAGAAAGTGAATGAGACTCCTGAAAAAAAACAAAGTCAGTTTTTTGCTGTTTAGCAAACAAAAATAAGGCCTTACGCTTTACATTATTCCTTAGCCCTCTGGCATTTAACGAGAAAACAGATAACGACATAAAAAAGTAGAAAAATAGGTAGAAAAATAGAACCTTTTTAACTTGTAAAAAATCTTTAGCAGCCTCCTCTCTCTGTCGCCTTTGGAAAAATCCTCCTTGAACTGCAAACCGTGATCCTTCATGTAAGGTGAATTCTTCGCCGCCTTCCAGACTGCATCCCTGCCCAGCCGAGAGATGAACTGCAGAATCATAGCTCTGGGCCGTGTGTTGCTAGAAGGCTGCCTCTTATTGCCAAGTCGATGCACAGTGTCTATAACATCCACCAGCTTTTCCTTCATGGAAGGCAGGACCATCTGGCAGATTTTTATCACAACAAGGCGGGTGTTTTCATTCTCTGTCTCAGGAACTCCCACAAGCTTCAGATTCCATCTTCTTGTATAAGATTCAAGTTCCTCCACTCTTCTTTGTATGAGTTTAACAGGCATCTCCAGGGAGTCTACCCGTTGTTCCAGAACAGCCATCTTGATGCTAACAGCTTTAACATCGTTAGCCACAGCTTCCACCTTGTTGTTCAGGCCAGCTATTTTATCCTCAATAGCATCAGACCTCATATTAATTAGCTCGATTATACTAGCAAGCTGGGCGTAAATGTCGTCTTTTGGCGATGTAGCCTGGTTTGGGGCCTTTTTCTTTATTACAGGAGGCTTACTTGGAGTTAGCGGCAGCGGCGGAAACTCTTCCTCTGAGACGTCGGTCACCATTCCTTCTGCGTTCTTTGAATAGTCGTGACCACCGCCAGCAAGCGCGCCCGAGCTTGCACCAGCATCGTCGGAGCTCGCCACAGCCGAATATTCCCGCTTTTTCACCATGGCGCCAGCAAAGTTAGAAAAAATATTCAAAATGAAACTTTGGATAGAAAGGTTCGTCGCTATATAGCTTTTCACAACTGTTTTTACTAAAGTAGGTGCGGAGCGAAGCAAAAACAGACCGACTATCTTGGAACCCCCCTCTCCAATGAAACTTTAAACAAAAAACAACTTGTTAACCAAACCAACAAGTGGCCATTGAACATTTTTAATAAATAATACATTTTTATCTTTTAATAGTAGCTTAGTCTGTTTTATTTTTTTATTTTGACTGGGCTACACAGAGAAAAGAACTTAAGCAAATTAAAAAGGTCATCAACTAAACAAGGATTGGACAATAGACTAATTTCAGTAATTTAAGCAATATTTATTTTACAGGTTCATATCCTTAAAAATAATTATTTGATTATAATAATTCTTACGTGCTTGGCCTCTGAGTCCAGCCTTAGCCGTTTACTGGATGGACTCTGAATAGACGACGGTGTCTTGAGAATCAGATGAATCAAGGGATGATTGATGATTGCTCAGAAGATTGTAGCATAGGAACAGAATCTGAAAGAAGACATCAAACAAGTTCTTTTATCAAAAAAATTAAAAATGTAATTCACACAAACCAGTGGCATATTTGGTGGTTAATATCCGACAGAAGGATCCTTAACTACATCCTGAAACACATGATCATCTAACTCAGACCCAAAGCTGTCAACAAGCTTTCCACCTTCGGTCACAGCAAGGACAACACATTTTGCAAATGGTGCAAGGAAAAAAACAATATTGTGTAAACCAGATTCATGAAATAATATTCTTCAAACACCAACATATCTAAGAAGTCAAGGACAAAAAAACATCCATAAAGCAATGTGTGAATTAGAAATAAGGAAAAAAATACTATCAATTACAGTTAGGACTCAAAGCTTTCAATTAAAGGCTAATTTGTAATATCAATCTGTTTCCTGCAATCCAAAAACTCTTTCAGATCAAGCTCCGTTGTTCTCACATCACCAGTCTGGTCTTCATCAACATGGTTCCTGCAGCTCATCAGTTCTCAAAATCTTAAAAAGGTTCAATGTTACGGCAATGACACAAAGAGCAAACATGTCCTTTACAATAGAGCATATCTGATGTTCATTATATATATATTCATTCATTTTCTTGACCGTTTTCCCTTTCGGGGTCACAGGGCTGCTGGAGCCTATCCCGGCCACTTATGGGCGAAGTCAGGGGACAACTATTATATATATATAATTGAAGACCAGTTTGAGGGAGTTGGTGGTATTTTAAGCTAGGTTTTCACTCGACCATGTTAGCCGTCTAGTGATTGAAATACTGAAGATAAAATACTGCAGGGAACAACCAACAACCCTGTTTATTTGACATAATATATTTTTGAAATAGGAATATAAAAAAGTTATTACACAATAAATATTCCTTGCCGTAGTTTTGGGTGGTAAATGACATGTTGACCAACATCTGCAGGAATGGTTTGATTCAAATGTGAAGAGGTGGGCGGAGCTTCGTCTCCCCAGCATGTCCTGGGTTTTCACCGGGGGCCTCCACCCTGAGGGGACATGCCAGAGCCCCTCCCAATGGATGTGTCCAGGAGAAATCTGAACCATTCATCTTTCTGTCCGTTGGCTTTGGGGCCCAGATCCTCACCTGCTGCTGGCTTTGGTTCAGCAGCTGCTGACTGGAACGCTGAAGCTCAGAGCGTCCGGCGCTTTGATCTTCTGCACATTCAAGTGTGGAACAGATGCAGAGAAAAGCTCCAAAGTTCTCAGAGGAGCATTGATTCAGCAGATCTTTAGTTTCTGGAGACGACTTCAATGGAAGAATGAAAACCACATGGATTCAAGCTGAAACTCTGTCAGAGTCAATAAAGGTTTTTCAAAGACAAAGCTCTCCTTCACTGTCAACACACACAGATGATCAGAACAGTTCCACATGTGTCTGCATGTTCTGGGAAGTTCTCCGGTTCCTCTGATCACGGCTCCAGCAGCGTGTTTCAGGAACACGGATGATCCAGAACATGGGATCAGACTGAAGTCAGCCAGCTTTCAGCTCCTTTTGGGCTTCAAGCCCAGAGAGAAGACAGAAATGTGAGGAAGGCAGAGAACATGAAGGCTTCCTGACAGCAAAGAGAAGTTGGAGCCAGAAAGACTGGAACCGGATCAGGACCGACTCTGGACAGTCCTTTTAGTGGTGGATCCAGACAGAAGCAGCAGAGACGTGAGCTTTGAGGAGCCACTCTGCAGCTTGACCCTCTCAGATGTCAGCAGCTGTTTGTGTCCTCAGATCCAGTCAGACACCAACATGTTCCTCAGAGAACAGCATGTCAGCACACACTGCACACGCTTGGATCCATGCAGACGTGTTGGAAGCCAGAGCTTCAGGCCTTCAGGCCTTCAGTGGATCTGTCCGTTCATGCTGAATGGGAGCAGAAGAACGTCTGTTTCAGCTCTGCTGCTTCAGCTCCACTCAAACTGCTGGGAACTCCAAACTCTCAGAGGAGAAAAACAGCAGAAAGCTTTCTGCAGCTGCTCTCACAGTGGATCTTCCTCTGTCTTCTTCAGCAGCAGATGATGAAGAGTCACTTTCTTCAGGTTCCTCTCAGTCCTGACCTTCATTCCTGATGGACCAAAGCAGACTGACAGCAGCTCTTTAGCTCCACAAAGAAAACTCTGCAGTTTCCCAGAAACCTTCTGAAGCAGAAAAACCAGGAGACTTCCTGTCTGTCTGTCTGTCTGTCAGTGTTGGAGTCTTCCTCCATCTTCAAAGGATGAAGCTTTCTGCTTTGGAACATTCCAGAAAGCCTTTTGAAAGCCTCCTGATGATGCTGGAGGACAGGGAGGAGTCAGGAGGATGCAGGAGCTCCCAGAGGAGGAGAGGCAGGAGGAGCAGAGGGAGCGGCTGCTGGAGCAGAAGCAGCTGCAGACGCACTTTTGGCTCTGGGCTTCAAACTTTGATCAGGAGGAAGAGGAGGAGCTAAAGAGGAGCTGGAATGCTGGGAGTGGGACTGGAATTCAGACTGAATCCAACATTTAGGGACAAAAATGGCGTCTTCCAGAAATAAGTCAGAATTCTTTATTGTCATTGTAGATGGTGATACAATGAAATTGCAGCAGCCTTGAAGTGATGATGTTAAATAAAATAAAATAGAATAACTGTATTTACATCTCTAACAAAAAATGAACAATATGTACAGAAACTGTTAAATATAAATCTGTATGGACAAAATAGAATGGAATGAGTTGAGTTGCTGTGAGAGCAGCATAGTAGATAGTGTTATTGCACAGAAGTCAAGATATTGCACACATGTGTAGTCAGAGATTTAGCATTTGTAAAAAGTCAGAGTGGGTGTAGTTGGTGGAGGTGTGTGTATTCCGTATGGTGATTTCCTGTGGAAAAAAGCTGTTCTTTAGTCTGTTTGTCCTGGTTCTGATGGACCTGTACCTCCTTCCAGAGGGCAGCAGTTCAAACAGAGAGAACGCAGTCAGTGATGATGCTAGTCACTCTGATGAGGCAGCATGACTGGTAAATGTCCTTCAGTGAGGGGAGGGGGCAGCCCATGATCCTCTTCTGTCTTTACCACTCTCTGGAGACTCTGCCGTTCTGCTTCAGTGCAGTGGGAGAACCACACTGTGATGCAGGAGGACAGGATGCTCTCAATGGTTGAGCGGTAGAAGGTTACCAGCAGCTCCTGGCTGACATCGTTCCTCCTAAGTTTTCTCAGGAAGTGCAGGCGTTGCTGGGCCTTCCTGATGACCGTCATGGTGTTGTTAGACCCTGTGAGGTCAGCAGAGATGGTGGTGCCCAGGAGGGTGAAGCTGTGGACCCTCTCCACACAGTTTCCATCGATGTAGAGTGGGGGTGGATCTGCTCTGTTCTTCCTGAAGTCCAGGATGATCTCCTTGGTCTTGGTGGTGTTTAGGATGAGGTTGTTAGCCTGACACCACCTTGACAGTTTCAGGACTTCAGGACTTCAGGGTCTCTGTAGGCCGTCTCGTCGTCCCCAGAGATCAGCCCCACCACAGTAGTGTCGTCTGCAAACTTCACTATGGTTTATGATGGTGTGGGCTGGTCTGCAGTCTGCTGTGTAGAGTGTATACTTTAGTTTAGTCCAAACTTGCTTTATGCTGACAACATTTCCAGCTTGAATCCATCTGAAGAATCCAAGGAAACAAACCAATCTAAGTCTGCATTCATGCCACTTCAGAACCAACAAAGCATGTTTCCAGGACGCTGACTTACCAATAGAACTTGGGATTTCCTTTGCAGAATCCTTCTCCGTGTGTTTTCCTTTGTTTTTCTCCCCAAAACCTAAAGCAGAGATTTTTGCTGAGCTGCAGAACAAACGTCTGACTGCTTTAACCGCCGTTGATGGTTTGTTGGGTTTCCCTCTATAGCTGCTATGGTCTTGGTATGGTTGCTAGGTAACGCTGTCTTTGATGATGATGACGTCAGAGTGGCCTCTAGAATGGACTTTTTTTCATGTTTCATGTTGATTTCTTTGACTGTTGTGTTCATAATCTCAACAGCTCTCTGTCGCCCTCTGGTGGTTCATCAGAGAAGCCAAACTTCCACAGAAAGTGAATCAATAAACATGAGCTAATTCTTGATGCAGGTTTGAAAACACAGATGGAAAACAGCATCAATGGAAATATTAGTCAATGTTTCCTTGAATGGAACAATTTCAGGATTTGTTGTCATAAAGTTGTGAGAAACTGTCTTGTAAAGTCTGTGGTGACGGTCCACTGTGGAAAATGACTATTTGTGGAACATTGAATCGCAAGCCAACTTCAGCGGCATCGCAGGGTGGATGTTAAAACGCAAATGCAATCCCCTCTTTGCATTTTCGTTTTAATTATGACACAGAATAAGCGGTTTTAAGTTTAAAATGAAAAAGCATTTTGAAATATTGCTTTTTCATTTTAATTTTGAGTCATTTGATGCAGTTACATTTTGAAAATTAAAAAGCATTTCTGTTAATCCATTTTAATTGTCAAATTAGACATTTCTAAATGAATTATGATACACATTTACCAGAGAACTTTTTGAAAATGAAATGTCAAATACCATTTTCTTTATCATTTTAATTAAGAGACAGAATAAGCTGTGTTGAGGAAGGAAATGAAAAAGCATTTTGGTGGATTGTTTTTTTATTTTAATTTTGAGTAAAAAAATGCAGCTTCATTTTGAAAATGAAAAAAAACAAAAACAGCTCCAATCAAATGGGCTTGTTCGGAAAGGACGTCCTTGGAGAAGTTCCGCTTGGCGTTGGGAGGCCAAACTCCCCAAACTGCACCAAAAGGAGAAGCTAAGCAAAGACACCGTCATACCGGACCTATACAGGCCATCGGCCGGTGCCCCCACAAAACCTCCCCACCAGGTATGAAGTCCACATACAGAAGATTTCTTATTTAGATCTTCTTTTTTTTCTATAAATATTTGAATTTTTTCCTCATGGCTCCAGTTTTCAAGGATGGATGGTGTCATCCTTAAAATGAGGCTTTGAACTTGCCGTTGATAGAATAGTCCATTACTACAGGAGGACGGGGGGGGGGGGGGTAAAACCCTTTTAACTGGACAGTTTGATGTCATTTCAGTGTTTTTTATTTTTATTTCCAGAGTTAAATAAAAATGGTCATTAAATTATTTCAGAATTATTTTATGGATTCAGCTGTATTCGCTCGCCTCCCCCTGGAAATGCTGACTGGAATTGAATATTGCTACAGATTTTGCAGGGTGGATGTGAAAACGCAAATGCAATCCCCTATTTGCATTTTCGCTTTAATTATGACACAGAATGACCAGTTTTAAGTATAAAATGAAAAAGCATTTTGAAGTTTTGCTTTTTTATTTTAATTTTGAGTCATTTGATGCAGTTACATTTTGAAAATGAAAAAGCATTTCTGCTTTTGACTTTTATTTTGAATTATGCAACAGAAATGCTTCCATAAAGAAGGCCTAACATTACAGATTAAGTATCAAAATTATTTGCATATTTTTATTTAAAAATGATTATTTGGGAAATTACAATTACAAATCAAATGACAAATAATCATCAGTAACCTTTCATCTCACTAATATTTAAATGAAATGGTCTGACTTAATGTCGCAAAAAAGACACGTCAATGAAAATTTTTAAAAAGCACAAAACAGTAAAGAGAGGCACGGTGTCCAGAAGTGTGTTCTGGTAAATGCACAGGTTTTGTCCTAAAATTCTCACACTATTCAGTCAGAGCTCTTCTCTGCTCTGTAGCTAACACAGCTCCGCTGTCTTTCCTCACAGATCCAGTCTGTCATCACATCTGTTTGCCTCACACGCCATCACTGTGGTGGCTCCCAGATGGCAAGCTGGCGGACACCCGAAAGTGGAACCAGTCTGCTTGGGACTCCTGATATTTTCCTGATATTCTTATGATATTTTTATCTTCATGGAGACAATAATTATAAATCAGGTTCTCTGGGCTCTGAAACCGCACAGAACAGCGTCATCTGGTGGCAGACTGGACGTATATCATCTGCTTCAACTAAGCTCCTTGTAACACTTCATTGAGGGAAATCATTTTAAAAACGTAAAACAAAACAATGTTGTTAATGATGTAAAACAACATGAGTTACGTTTTCTGTGAGAAGTGCTTGACACAGCAAAACACAAATACATGACGAAAATAAACGCAAAGCAAAAAAAAAAAAAAAGAAAGTAAAACACTAGTCTTGAACCCTGGGTTTCTAGATGCAGGTGACATTAATTTTCCACTGAGCTATCTCTTCTAATAAAGTAAATTTTTGCCATCATATATTCATAGAAGTATTTTCTTTATAAATAACATTCATAATGAATTGTCTTATTAGGAGAAACCAAGTTGAAACTTACCTAAGCCACAGTACTATTTTTTTTTAACCACTAACCATGGTAAAGTGCGATGAACTGACGCTGATTCAAAATCAGGGGAAACAATATAAGTGGTTGGGAAACGTTTGTGATTCATTCCCTATTTCTAGAGAATAGCGCGCCCATCTGTTCAAACACAAGTGACATCTGAACCGTGGTTCGACCAAACGATGCATTTGGCGCGTCATACGTCATCAACCACGTGATCTGCGCTAGTTGACATACGCCCTGAAACATTGTGCCGAAACACACTGTTTCATGAAGTAGAAATAAGCGCCAGAGCGTCTGTGTCAAACGGGCCATCCCTACTGTAAATGCCCGCTTTGTGAATGAATAGTCCGAACAGACCTTCATCATGGAAAATGCATAAAGAAATGCATATGATGCAGCTTTTAAGTTAAAAGCAATATGAAAAAATCCACCAATGAGTTTCAAAAAGCCGGTCTGCTGCGTGATGGAGAGGACTGCGCAGGCTCAGGAGTGCATTTGCCTCAGGGTGATCGTGACAGTACTGACAGCGACAACGAAGGAGAGACTGAGACTACGTTCACACTGCAGGCTGAAACGACCCAATTCTGATTTTTTTGCCCTTATGTGAGCTGTATCTGATCTTTTCATGACAGTCTGAATGACATTGATTTAATCTTCTCAAATGCAACCCAGGCCACTTATGTATGTGGTCCTGAATCCGATACGTATCCGATCTTTTAAAATGCCACCTCAGTCTGAATGGCCAGGTCGCATGTATCCGACCCGTACGTCACTGATATGCTACAAACGTCATACTTCTGCATTGAAGTAGGTGGGAACGAGAACATAAATATCAACCATGGCAGACGATGCTGCTGAGACCAGTCAGTGGAAGGGGGTCCAGGTCATATTTGGGGTGACAGCACTTCCACTACCCCTTTCACTCCCTCCTGCGCTGCACGCACTCTCTCCTCTCTCTTACACACAAGCGCAGGGCCCCAACACACACAAATCCCCATACCACAACAGTGGGTACGGACGATCCCGGCTCCAATGACTTCTTAAAATAAGAAGATTTTAATTGTGTTGGCTCCTCAATGGAAATAAATTTAGTAATCCAAAAAGAGCTCCGCTGTTGACAACACTGTTGTTGACATCCATTCTTAACGTTGGCTACTTCCACAAACGAGTGACGTCGTTCAACGTTGAGTACTCTTCTACGCATGCGGGTCACTTCTGGGTCATTCCACGTTCACACAGGAGATGACAAAAGTTCGCATTTAATGGGAAATTAAACGGCCTTGCAAAATTTTTTTCAAAAAATCTGAATTGAGCATTAAGCCCTGCAGTGTGAATGTAGCCTAAATTAGAATGAGAAGAGGAAGTGCAGTTCTCCATCAGTCCACCGGGGGAGCTGCAGCTCTGACACTCATCTCCACTTCCTCTGATTCCTCCATCACTCTGCTCTCCACCTCCCAGGAACACAGTCCAGTCACAACATCTCTGCAGACCAGCTGCTGCTGCTGCTCCTCTCTGCTCCTCCAGGAGGAACATCAGTACCTCCACCTGCAGAGAGAAAGTGTAGAGCCAGAGATGAAGGAGTGTCTCCTGACCCTGGTCTGGAGAAGCTGCAGCTTCACAGGAAACTCTGCATGTTTGCTCTCAGACTAACTTTAGGACCAAACATCTGGAAGCAGCTGGACTGACTCCAACCCTCTACTGACCTCAGAGTCTGCAGTTTGGAGTTTGGACTCTCCACCAGATCCTGGAGCTGCTCAACATCTGAAGACTGAAGGCTGTTTCTGCATAGGTCCAGTTCTGTCAGGTGGGACGGGTTAGACTTCAGAGCTGAGACCAGAGCAGCACAGCTGGTCTTTGACAAACTGCAGTCCTCCAACCTGAATCCAGAACAAAGAGTTGAGTTTAAAGACAAAGTTCATGTTTTTCATCCTTCACTTCTTCTGAAGAGTTCAGAGCTGAAGAAGATCAGAAAGTTTGAGCATGAGAGTGGGAGCTTTGATGGATGACGTGATGATGTTTGTGGATGAAAAGGTGAGGATGTTTGTGGAGGATGTGTCTGTCAGAGCAGCATCCAGCTGCAGCAGGACTCTGTCACTGTCTGCTCACAAACATCAGCCGCTGGACTCTCAGCTGCATCTGCTGAAACACAGCAGGACACAGAGTGCATGTGAGCGTGCACGGCTGCTTCTTCTGCACGCGCTTTAAAGGAGTCCGTTGGAGCAAAGATGCAATGAAGAGCTGATGGCTGCAAGCAGAACTTTGTGGAGCACAAATGTCAGCAGACAGCTTTGAAACAAGCAGCTGCAGGAAGAAAAGAAGAAGTTATTCTGCAGATCTTTGAAGAGAACAGGCAGCTGCAGGAAGAAAAGAAGTTCTTCTGTAGATCTTTGAAGAGGACAAGCAGGTGCAGGAAGAAAAGAAGAAGTTCTTCTGCACATCTTTGAAGAGAACAAGCAGCTGCAGGAAGAATAGAAGAAGTTCTTCTGCAGATCTTTGAAGAGAACAAGCAGCTGCAGGAAGAAAAGAAGAAGTTCTTCTGCAGATCTTTGAAGAGAACAAGCAGCTGCAGGAAGGTGTTGCTGCAGATCAGAATCTGGACATTTCTGCTCACTGTGGGTCAACACAACTTTGTCATCATATTGATCTGAACACAACTGAAACATGGAGTCTGACCTCAAAGTCTGCAGTCTGCAGTCTGGACTCTCCAGAAAACCACACAGGTGAAGAACTCCTGAATCCTGCAGATTGTTCTTGCTTAGGTCCAGTTCTGTCAGATTAGACGGGTTTTTCTTCACAGATGAGACCAGAACTTCACAGCTGATCTCTGACAAACTGCATTTCCTCAACCTGCAACCAGACAGAAATGTGTGTTCAGGAGCAGTGATGCAGCCGGAGGTCCAGGAACTTGGTCCATTCAGTCAGGTGGGACCCGCCCTGATGACAGACTGACAGATGACATTTTCACTGTTTGCTCATTTTTTTTGGATTTGGACCCAAAAACCTGATCATGAATGAAAATGCAATAGATTAGAAATGACCTTAAAATGTAGTAAAAACAAGAATTGAAATGTAATTTATCATTACGAATTATTACTGACTTAATAAATTTTCAAAATGCATGGCAGAAATGCAGATAGAACTGATAGTTGGAAAATAAATGTTCATTTTAATTATCAAACCAAAAAATACAACAATTTAAAATTTAATAGATTTTGCTTTAATTTCAAGCTTTGATTTTGAGAATGGCTGATTAAATTGTATTTCTTCAATCATAAATCCAATATTGTAAATTACATTTTCAAATGACATCATGACATTGCAAAGCGATGCGTCAGTCAGGTGTTGTTGCATGGACCAAAATGCAGTGTAGCTGAGTGTAAAAACATATCGTCCTTGTCTGAATTCCCACCCTAACCTTAACAACTAAAAAACTATATGGTGTGGGACTATGTATTGACCTAGATTTTAAAAGCATTTCGGAGACCATGCTCACTACTTTTTTTTTAAAGGCGAATATGACGTCATCGATTTCACAAAGTAAAAATCTCATTGGTGTGAGCGTTTTGTGACAATCATTAATGAATCCACTAAGTTCTGAAGTTAAAAAAGTTTATGGTTAATAAAAATACATTTAAAAACATTTTCTTTGCAGAAATTGTTAAAACGCAATGCATTGTGGTCCATATTTGCCAGTTGCAAAGTGAATTGTTCATTAAACATTAAAGATCACTTTAAATTATGGGTTAAAAAATCTATAGGAAAATCTTGATCATATTTTAATGAATCTGCCACATAATCAAGTGAAAATAGAAAGTTTAACCCCCCTGCAGATATTTTACAAAGGATGAAGATTAAAAAAAACAAAGTTGATTCACGAAAACTTGGAAAAGAGACATTGAATAATTTTCCCACTGCAAAACTAAACAAGACAGAACCCTGTTAAGAAATTTTAACACAGAAAATCCTTTTCTCAGTCAAACAGAAATAGACAATGAGTCCAGATTTGAAAAAAATAACTGGGATTACCAGTTTGACCTGAAGAACACCTGACCCAGCATGTCCAAGATGTCGCCGCTTGGTCAGGTGTGCTGCCGGTCTACTGCTCTGTTTGAATGTGAGTGTGAAAGGAAAGACTTAACCCACAAGCTTGTCTACATGAGAACTGAACTCTTGAGTCTGATGAAAAGCAAGGCTGGAATACGGCATAACATTCCAGAAGAGCTGAGAAGAAGATACAGAGGGACCCGTGCTGGGGCGCAGAAGAGAAAAAGGGCCATCGCCAAGAAAGAACACAGCCGGAGATATAAACCACCAGTCCCGTCAGTGATTATGGGAAATGTAAATGCCTTGGCAAATAAGGCAGATGAACTCCTTGGGTTGGTCGGTAGTCAAAGGATCTATCGAGAGTGCTGTCTGTTCATGCTAACAGAGACTTGGCTAACAGCCAACACACCCGACAACAACATGGAGCTACCCGGCTTCTCTCTGGCGCGCGCTGACTGAGACACCACGGCGTGCGGCAAAAGTAAAGGAGGCGGCCTCATAATGTACATCCACAACAAGTGATGTAACCCTGGACACTTCACTGTTAAAGAGATCGTCTGCTGCAGAGACTGTGAACTTTTAGCCGTTAGCATTCGGCCGTATTACTTACCACGGGAGTTTACGCATGTCCTGGCTGTCTGTGTTTACATTCCTCCAGAGCGCACGCAGAAACAGCGATAGAGGTGGTTGTTAATACGGTCATGGAACTACAAGCACGCCACCCACAGGCACTTGTGGTCATCTCAGGGGACTTTTATCACGTCTCCCTGGATTCCCCGTTGTCATCTATGCAGCAGTACGTGAACTGCCCAACCCGCAATGACAGGACGATTGATTTGTTTTATTGCAACATCAAAGATGCCTATCAGGCCACACCCCTCCCCGCTCTCGGCAAATCAGATCAGGTTTTGATCTCCTTACAGCCTACATACACACCTTTGGTGAGGAGACAGCCTGCAATAAAATGGAGCATGAGGAGGTGGACACCTGAGGCGGAGGAGGAGCTCAGAGACTGTTTTGATAGCACTGACTGGAGCGTCCTGCTGGATCACTATGGAGAGGACATCGAGGGAGCATCTCAATGCATAACAGACTACATGAACTTCTGTATGGAGAATGCCCACAAAAACAGTTCATTGCTTTGCAAATAACAAACCCTGGATAACAAAGAAAGCGAAAGTGATTCTAAATAAAAAGAAGAGAGCTTTCAACAAAAAGGATCGAGAGGAAATGAAAAAGGTGCAGACAGAACTGAGGAGCTGCTTGAAGGAGGCAAAAAATACCTACAAGGACAGGGTGGAGAGGAAACTGGAGAAAAACAACATCAGGGAAGTCTGGGAAGGCATGAAAACCATCACAGGGTGCAAAAAGGCAACAAAAGTAGTGGGGGAAAGTGCAGAAAAAGCCAATGAGCTGAATACCTTTTTTAATAGGTTCGACATTTCACCCCTCACTCCCCCCACTTCCAATAGCAGCCCGGTCCATACTACACCCATCACAGTGCCCTTCCCACTGCATGTCCTCATCCCTCAGCCAGAGGAGGGCCCAGCTGCTCAGGTTGCTGCTTCATCACTAAACAACCATGATCTCTCTCTTCCCATGTTCTCTACATGCGATCCACACCTTCCACCTGCAGGATGTGCTGCCCCACCACATCACAGAACATCAGGTGAGGGGGAAACTACAGAGACTGAACACCAGGAAAGCAGCAGGTCCAGACAGAGTGTGTCCCAAGCTGTTGAAAACGTGTGCAAATGAGCTTGGGTCTCCTCTTCAGCACCTTTTCAACCTAAGCCTAAATGTAGGACATGTTCCATCCCTCTGGAAGACCTCGTGAATTGTTCCTCTCCCCAAAGTCAAGCATTCTGAAGAACACAAGGACTATCGGCCTGTAGCACTGACCTCACATGTGATGAAGACCTTTGAGAGGTTAGTGCTTCAGCAGCTGAAGCCACAGGTGCAGCATGTCCAAGATCCACTGCAGTTCGCATACAGGGAGAGAGTAGAGGTGGAGGACGCAATCCTCTACTTACTACGCCGCACCTATTCTCACCTGGATGAAGGAGGCGGCGGTGTGAGAATGCTTTTCTTTGATTTCTCCTGTGCCCTTAACACCATCCATCCTCACCTGCTGCAGGAGAAGCCTACCAGGAAGACTGTTCAACCATTCTTGGTGTCCTGGATCATGGACTATTTGACCAACAGGCAGCAATATGTCCTTATGGGGGGGATCTGTCTCCAGTACCTTTAGCTGCAGTGTAGGGGCACCACAGGGGACTGTGCTGTCTCCTCTTCTTTTCACACTGTATACATCCGACTTCCGCAATAATACCTCGACCAGCCACATGCAGAAGTTCGATACAGACAATACAGCTATTGTGGCTTACATCAAAGGAGAAGAGGAGAGGGAGTACAGGCGGCTGGTGGAGGACTTTGTGGCCTGGTGCAGGGAGAATAAGCTGCAGCTGAACATCCAGAAGACCAAGGAGATGGTTCTGGATTTCAGAAGGAAAGCCCGAACACGTCAGCCCGTGCACATAGAGGAAGAAGGTGTGGAGATGATATCCAAAGGAAGTTTTGAAATCATTACGGGATGGTGACACGACCTACGGTTTGGTGGCCATTTTGTGCCAAAATCTGCAATTTCGCCATTTTCGCGTTTTTACACAATATGAAAAAATGAACTTTTTTTCCAGGGATTTTCACGAAATTTCACTCACATGTTGCTATAGCAAGTCCACAACTACCTCTGGAGTTTCCTCGACCTTTGACCTCGGGAAAAGGACGCCATCTTGAATTTTCTATTTAAAACACCTTTACCGCTGGATTCAAACATAAACTTGTCGTAGGAATTTTCAGCGATCGTCTCAAAACATTTTCCGGCATCAACGGCAAGCTACTCTGGAAGAAATGTTGCAATCAGAAGTTGTATATTTTGAACGGCGTCCGCGTGGCGAGCTCGCAAAGTGGCGCACTGTTATAACTCCCATGCCTTTCAATACAATACAGTGAAAATTGAATATATGCATTTATGCCTGGATCTGAATACATTGAAAAAGACTGGACAAGGACATATAAGGAATGTGGGCGTGGTAAGCATAAAAGCACTGTTGCTAAGGACAACAAAAAGTTTACTTTTCACGATTTGTCCAAAACTGACGTCAATCCGTTCGTTCTCCCAAGGCAAACAAAACATAAAATGGTTGCTATGCAGATAAAATCAACAGAAAAGCCGCCATTTTGAAAAAAAGTGTTTTTTTTGTCAACTCATGACATAGCTTTCACCAATGGAGCAATGTGTTTTTCTGAGTAAGTTAATGATGCTGATCGCTATGCTAGCACTTTTAGCCAAAATAGCATACTTAGCATGATTAGCATAGTTAGCATTATTAGCTTATGCAGTTTTGACTATCCCTCATCAAATGTGGGCGGTGAGGGCGGTGGTGGTGCATAGAGTTGGGCGTGGAAGGTGTGTTGCGTCTGCGGGCCATACAATGCTGCTTGCGGCTTTAATTTTTATTTATTTTTCTTACCCACTGTTTTTAAATTATTACTCTTTTATTTATTTATTTTTTTAGTTTATTGCTATTTTTACTGTTATTAATATGTGTATGTGTTTTATGAGTGTGAGCAGATGGCCATTTTTAAATTTCCTTAGGGATTATTAAAGACCTATTCTATTCTATTCTATTCTATTCTATATTCTATGATCAGGACTGCTGCTGAACTAGTTCAGATAGTTAACGGCACATTTGATGAGAGAGAAATGACAGGGCAATGCAATATCTGATTGTGTCTGCAGGGAAAGTCAAGCAGGTCCTAGCTTTAGCTTATGTGCTGAAAGACAAGAGAAACATTCATCAATTGGATCAAAATATTATATCACAACCCCAATGCATCAGTTAGAACTAATAAACAGACTTCCAACAGGTTTTTTCTTGGAAGAGGAACTAGACAGGGTTGCCCACTCTCCCCCTCTCTTTTTGCAATATTTATCGAGCCTCTAGCTGCAGCAATAAGACAGAATGAGAGTATTAAAGGAATTAAAACCAAACACAGCCATCATAAAATTAGTCTCTATGCAGATGACATATTGCTGTTTTTAAGTAATATACATTCTGTAAATGAAACGGCAACAATCATTTCACCTCCCTAAAGTTAAAAATGTTTATAACTCCTTTGAAAGCATTATATTGTCTATGAATCAGCCAAACAGGAAGACTCAAAAACCTGTTTTATTTATAACTATTTATCCCTCTGTATCTGTGAATTTTTAACTGAGTTTTCCGACTTCCTATCGACTATTGTCTTAGATTCTGATCAAATTTTAATATTAGGGGATTTTAATATTCATGTTGATGACCCCAGTGATTGCCTAGGAAAAGGCTTTCTTGCAGCTTTATTAGATGATGCTGGTTTCACCTAAAGTGTGAATGAACCCACTCACTGTCATAAGCACTCCTGGATCTTGTTCTAACCTACATGTGGGATAGAGATCAGCCAGCTGAGGTCCTCTAACCCATCATTTCTGATCACTCTTTATGATTAGCCTCCAGCTACTCTGAAACATCCTTCTGCCCCAGTGAATAAGAAACAGCTTAGGAAGAACTTAACTAATCTGTTCTGTGTCTGAGCTTTAAACACACAGTTCAGCTAGTACTTAGGTGATATTCTGAGAAAATACTCTGAGACCAGCTCCCAGCATCAGTCCTAGTATAAATGACCACTTTGTTAATGAATGCCTTACAAGCCCTCAGGAGTACACTCCATGGTGTTGCCCCCTGAAACCTAAGTTTGTTAGACAAAACCGAGTAGCACCGTGGTTTAACCCTGAAACACGTTCTCTTAAACAAGAAACCCATAAGTTGGAAAGACAATGGCGCCGCTCCGGTTCAGAGCAGACTCAAGACTGGAAACTTAGCCTATTAACAGTAAAAGTTTCAAGTGAGCTAGAAGCCACTACTATTCAACCTTAATATCAGAGAATGGAAACAATCCAAGATTTCTTTTTAGCACTATTGCTAAATTAACTCGCAGTCAGAGCTCAGTAGAACCACATGTTCCTGTTTCTCTCAGCTCTGATGATTTTCTTACATTTTTCATAGTAAAATCTCAAATATTAGACATATAAGGTTAAATCAAGTTATTCCTACTATCAGCTCAAAATAGGCTGAAGCAGTAGAAGTAAAGGCATCCATAGAAACCTCTGTTACATTAGACTGCTTTACTTCATTGTGGATCAAGCGGAAATAACATCAATTATTACGTCCTCCAAATCCTGAACATGTCTGTCAGACCCAATTCTCACTAGACTTTTTAAAGAAACTTTCCCTCTAATTAATGATCCCATATTAACAATGATAAATGCCTCTCTGGAAACGGGTTATAAATACAGTCTTTTAAATATGCAGTTGATAAACCCTCTAAAAAGCCCAGTTTGATCTCAGCACCTGGGCCAACTATAGACCAACATCAAACCTGCTCCCTTTATTTCTAAAATCAGAAAGAGTTGTAGTTACAGCTTCACTGCCACCTACAGGACAACAGCCACTTGAAGTGTTCAGCTCTGCGGGCTTAGGGACTCTCAAATTAAGGCACTGGAGATTGCACTAGTTAGAGTCTCTAATGGTGGGTGTCAAATATAATGCCCATGGGCCGTGATTCGCCCACGATCTGGCTTTTTAGTCCGCCTACACATGAATACTTCAAAATCATAAAGATGTTTAAAAGAAAGTAAGTTTCTAGTCCATTCC
This sequence comes from Oryzias sinensis, assembly GCA_037389245.1. Classification (NCBI taxonomy): domain Eukaryota; kingdom Metazoa; phylum Chordata; class Actinopteri; order Beloniformes; family Adrianichthyidae; genus Oryzias; species Oryzias sinensis. The sequence continues at coordinate 23,211 of JAUDJI010000070.1, read as the reverse complement.
TGTGGTGTTATGATTTTAAAGAAATAACCAAAATGGCGAATTCACACCAGGGGAGCAAAAGAAAGCAAACAGGTAAAAAGCATTATCTTGAACGTGCCAAAAGCAAACCTAACAGCTCTGCATTTGGGTAAGATGCACTTTGGTTCCTATGAGCCTTACTGTTATCTTCTCATAAGGATGATCACACACACCCCAATGACCAAAATGTTGTCAAAAAGTGGAGTGGAGAGCTTTCCAGGAAAGTTTTTTCTTTCCACAAAGCTGAATGCAAAACCTACATGCTTGGTATGTCATCAGGTTGCAGTGTTCAAAGACTACAGCTTTTAGCACCATGAGACTCACCGTATAGAAAAGCTTCACCATTTGCAGTTAAGAAGAGAAGAATTACTAACTATTGGATCAAAAATAACCGCCTGCATTCACTGCAGTACTGACGTCAGTGATGGAGCAGTGACAGCTACCTTACTGTAAACACGTTGGTGCAAGCATCCAAACCCCTTTCAGAGGTGAACTTGTGCCCCAAAAAGCCAACATGAGTGTCAAGGATTATGATTCCAGATCCTACATCTCTGAGGAGTCTTGGACACCAAATGAAGGAATCCAGTCATTTATTGCATTTTCGGTTGTTATTTCTGAAAACACTAACATCACAGATATATACAGCTGTGCAAATTTATTAGATATGTCAAAGAGACAGTCACAGCTGAGTTTCTTGAGTTGATGGACACAACAACAGCTGATGACATAGTCAGCTCTCTTTTTGCTTGCTTTTACGTTACCGGTCTGGCCCACTTGAGATCAGACAGGCTGAATGTGGCCCCCGAACCAAAGTGAGTTTGACACTCTGCTCTAAATGACTTGTTGGCCTTCAGAAAAGGGACAACTTTCTATCCTGGTCATGTAAGACTTCAGTGCAGCCTTTGACACTATCGACCACGGATTTTTACTCCATAGATTAGAGCATGATATAGAGAACAGAGGAGCTGCCCTCCAGTGGTTTGAATCGTATTTATCCGATAGGTACCTGTTCTACAGGGCTCAGTCTTAGGACTCTGCAAAATTTAAAACATTCCTCTTTGGACAGGCTTATTGCTAGACTAGCTAGTAATCAGAGAATATTTAACTTACTATTTACATATGTTTGAATTAAACTGAATATCAATTAGTTGCTTGTAGGCTGATCCAGATCCTGCCTCCATCTCCAACCCGATTTGACCCGACCTGACTCTTGCACCACATACACACTTGAAAGCATGATCTGATAGGTAGGATCCTTCCTTGATGTGGTCACCCCTGAGGTTTCTTATTTTTTCCAGTATCTGTTTTTGTTTAGGAGTTTTTCCTTACCACGAAGGAGGGTCTAAACAGTGGTGTCAAACATACGGCCCACGGGCCTTATCCGGCCCACCAGGTGGTTTACTCCGGCCCACTCATGAAGAGTAAAAATCATAAGGATGATTAAAAGAAAGCAAAAGTTTCTAGTCCATTCTCATTCCTGTGGCGCAGTTATGATTTTTAAAGAAATAAATCAAAATGTGCAATTCCGCCACTGAGGGAGCAAAAGGAAGCAAAAACAGTTGAAACAGCATAACTGGCATTACGTTAAAGTGAACTTAACAGCTCTGTGTCTAGGTAAGATAGACCTTGTTCCCTATGAGCCTTACCGCTGTTATCTTGCTATAAGGATGAGCATTAGCGATACCCTAATGACCAAAATGTTGTCAAATGTGAAGTAGAGTGAAGAGATTTTCAGGAAAAATTGACAGTTTTTTCTTTCTTTCACAAAACTGAATGAAAAACCCAAATACTTTGTATGTCATCAACATCGCAGTGCTCAAAGAATATAACATTCATCACCACTAAGAGACTTACCATAAAGAAAAGTTTCTGGATTGTCTCAGTGTCAGATGTAAAAATTCAGTCTGTATTAATTTGAATAGACCAACTTTTCTTTAATTGAAATTACTTTTATTTGAGATCCATTGTCACTAAGTGATTAGGCTACTATGTTGAATGAGGCATTTTTTCCAACTGAGTAAAAAACTAAAACAAAGCTGTTATTTTGCTTTTATGTTACTGGTCCGGCCCACTTGAGATCAGATTTGATAAATGGCCCTAACCAAAATGAGTTTGATACACCTGGTCTAAAGACAGAAAGCCCTGTTGGCTTAGTCTGTTTAGTTTAGCTTAGTAAACAGCTGTTAAATTCCTATGGCTTTATAATCTTTATTATGATTCATGCTTATTACACAATTGTAATAAATATGGGGCTAAGCATAAATAAATTCAAAATTGAAAATGATTGAATAATCAAACCTCAAAGTTACGATACTGCAGGCCTGTTGTCTGGAGTTTGATGTTCATGTTAAGTCTTTTCCTAAGGAAACCTCGAGCTTGTCATGAGGCCCAGATGCAAACTGGTTGCAGCCCGACAATAAACTCTGACGGTCCTGTCAGAGTCAAACTGAAAGCCTTTAACATGCATGTTCCACTCACTAGACTCTTCTGCTTTAGAAAGGTCACTGGGTTTTCAGTCATGCGCTAGTGACTCAAACTCACAGTTTCATGCACAGTCTCCACAGTTCCACAGTGTTCTATGCCAGCTAAATCCAACTGACTAGCTTGCTCATGTCCCCAGTCCTTAGTAGTCCTTAACAACTTTCAAAACCATGAACATGGTATTCTGAACTCACTTTCCATTCGTTTCTAACATTAATTGAAGATTTCTGAATTTCTCAATGTATTTTTCTAACGCTTCACCTCTGCTGGACTGTCACGCAGTGTACCGCCTTCTCTTCATGACGCTGTAATTTTTCTCTTGATCACTCCTCTTCCTTTAATTATCCAATCAATTTAAGAAAACAAGAATATAGTCCGGGCCTCTTATCACCAGTATAATAACAAAAGTACTGTGGCATTTTAGCAAGATTAAAACAATTTTTAACAAAGTAAATTCAAAACAAAAACAAGAACAAACAAATCATATTGATGTAACATTGTCGTTCTGTAGTCATGTCATCAGTCAGTCATCTGTAGTCATATTGATCTGAACACAACTGAAACATGGAGTCTGACCTCAGAGTCTGCAGTCTGCAGTCTGGACTCTCCAGAAACTACAGATGAAGAACTCCGAACTCTGGTACGTTTAACTTCAGGTCCAGTTCTGTCAGATTAGGACGGGCTTCTTTCTTCAGAGCCAGACCAGAACTTCACAGCTGATTCTGACAACCGCAGCTCTCCAACCTGCAATCAGACAGAAAAGTGTGTTCAGGAGCAGTGATGCAGCTGAGGTCCAGGAACTTGGTCCATTCAGTCAGGTGGACTCACTCTGGATGACAGATCATTAGACATATTTTGAAATTATGGATCAAAACTTGTGACGAGCATGTAAAATGAAAATAAGCAATACGACTTGGGGGAGAACCAACGGTAATAATGTCTTTCAAATGAAGATGAAACAGATGAGGAATTGAAATGTCATCTTTCAAATGAAGATGAAACAGATGAGGAATTGAAATGTCATTTATCATTATGAATTATTAAAAAACACATTTTCAAAATGCATGGTAGAAATGTAGATTAAACAGACAGTTTAAAAATACATTTTCTGTTCAATTATGTTTAAATCCAATTGATTTTGTTTTAATTTCAAGCTTTGATTAAAAAATGTCAGATTAAATTGTATTTTGCATTATTGAATCCTAAATTGTAAGAAAGAAAAGAAAAGCATTTCTGGGTCATACACCTAGTTGTGCGAATTTGAGTTTCTTCCGTGATTTGACAATCGCAGATTTGAGCGTGAGCTGCAGATTTGTGCCGCGCTTTCTGGGAGGCAGTAGCACATGGTCTTGCCCAAGAACCCCACTGGGTGATGGGAATTGCTCACCATTGATATGGTAATGTTCTCATTGCCACTCCACTATTGCTGCCCTTCTCCGGGAATAGAACCCTGATTCCCGCGCTAGGCCCCAAAATTTTGACTAACCGAGCTACATGCAATTTCAACATATCATCACAATGGAGAGAGAATTTTCATTTTCCACTTTGAATTATAGGTTAAAATGTTCATTTAAAAATCTTGGACCTTTTTTTTAATGGAGCTGCTATAAAATTAAGAGAACAAAGAAAGGTTAAATCCCCGCAGATATTTTACTAATATCTCATGAAGATTCAAGAAAACAAAGTTGTTGATTCATAAAAACTGCCTGCACTTAACTCCAGAATAGATTTTAGCTGAACATCATTCTGGATATTTAGGACTTCCATCTCCACAGGATGAACAGAGAACTGGTCAGCCATCTGTCCTGACAAGTCAAATCTAGAAAGGGTTCGCACTAAATGTCACATAGAGCTCCAGCTTCTAAAGTCACAGAATCTACTTGAAAGCTCTTCCACCAGCTTGGACACTATACCACAATATTGGAGGGTTTGGAGACTTCTGTTTTAGAAGATAATTTTTTGGGCAAATCTGGATTAACTATTCACAGTTCTTTGCTTTCTTGGGCTTTCCTTGTTTGGAGTAAAGTCAGCCTGCAAGGTACACAGCATTCGCACATGATAAGAAAATGGCTACCAAATAAGAATTAAGAAAAAGGGCATTTTCTCAATCTGCCTCTCTTGAAGCTCTATCCTTTTTTCTCAGAATGTTTGAATTTGAGTTTAACGTTAAATTACATTAAAGACACCTTCATAGCACTTTTGAATGATTTTAATGCAATTCATTTTCTATTTTAAAATGTTGAGATAAGAATTCTCTGATCTTCAGTTGAGTCTAGACTGTAGATGACTGACAGCCTCTCGGCAGGCAGTGTGCATGTTTTTTTTTCTGTGCTAAAGAGAAACAGGTGAAGCTCAGCCATCTTGGGTTTTTGTCATGTTTTATTATGTTGTTGCCCTTGTCAGTCTGACCAGGTTCAGGATCATCATGATCCATCCATCATCTGTTTGCCCAGCTGTTGGATAGGACAAGTTAAAAAAAAAAAATTCAATTTATTTACCATAAATTGAATTTTTTTTTCTTGGAATCCAAAGCTTTCAGCTTCATTAAGAATCACAAATTAAAGGCTACTAGAAATGAAACTAACCAGCAGCTTCAATGTTCGACTTCAGATTCTGCAGTCTGCAGTTTGACTTCCCAGTCCAGAAATACAGAACCTTCATGGATGAATCCTCCAGGATGTTGTAGCTCAGGTCCAGTTTTGTCAGGAAGGACGGGTTGGACTTCAGAGCTGAGGCCACAATTTCACAGTGAGTCTCTGAGAGTTCATGATGTGTTGAAAGTCTGTGAAGAGAAAGAAAGACAGAAACAGGTGATCTATGATGAATTCAGGCTGTGATGATGGTCCAGTTGGACATTTCTCTCTATCAGAGCTTAGTAGTACCTTGTTTATTTCAAATCAACATTTACATGAAAAAAAAATCTACACAAGACTTTGAAAATAGGATTTGAAAGGGGAATGAAAGAAGATTAGGCTTATAAATATCCAAACCCCCACTCAACAACACTCGTAACAACAAAATGAAACAATTTCACATAATAACACCAACATATGAGAAACACCCGATGAAGACAGACAGACAGGCCTAAAAACTCTGACCAAACTCCAAAGTGCTTCATAAGAAAGGAAGAAGAAACAAGCAAAAAAACCAAAAATTAATGAATTGATCCAACAATGGGAATTCTTCCGCATTTTGACTCATCCTGGGGATGGAGCTGCAGCCTAAATTGTCACGCCAGGAGGCAGTAGCGTTTAGGGATGGGTACTGCCCGGCATTGAACCAGGCCCTGGGGCCACATCTCCTTCAAGACCGGCAGTATCGCTAAGATCTGACCTGAACGTTCTGCTATCGGTACTGAGAAGTTACTTTTTCTTTCTTTGTGTGTCCTACAAGATGTAAACGTTATCTGCCATATTTTACCTAATTTAGTGAGTCAATTTTCCGTTAATTAATGATGATATTAATATCGCTATTCTCGCTGAAGAGTAGAGCTCTGTCTGTCTATTTGTGTGCACGGGGGGTGGGGCTGTTGTTTAGACAGCACGCGCTGCACACACACACAAGACAAGGCAGCGCACACACAGTCAGTGGCGATCTCGTAGGGGACACGTGAGCGCCTCTAGACTAAGAACACCCGTTTCTGCGTAAAATTAATGTAGTTTGGCGCTATGAGCCCCTACTATGCTGTCACCTTGCTGCTACGATGACTGCAGGCATTGTTTGTGCAGAAATACTGGGGCAGCGTGTTTCACACAAAGCAAACAGGTAGAGGGGCGGGGCTTAGATTCACCGCTTATGATTCCAGACCCGCGACAAACTATCAGCTGCTTACTAATATTTAATAATAATTAATAACTAATGATAGTTGTTATCCGCACATTAATATAATTTATTGGGTTTACTGGATTTAAAGAAAATAAAATGATTGAAAGGAGTCTATCAAAGTGAATTTGTTTCCATCATCCACTAACTTAACTCTGTGTTTGACAGACAGAAAAGTCTATTGAAGGTTGTGGAAAATGGACAAAAGATCAAAGGAAACATCACGCTTAATAAAGAATGAAAATAATTAGATTCAATAATTAAATAAATATCCTGTCTGGAACATTCTCATGTATAAAGTAAAATGTTTTGTTTGTTATGCACTAACAGTTTGTATGACTGAATGACTGGAAATATTTACACTAGTTGGTTTTAAGGCATGTTATGCGTGTGAACACTATCTGTTTTGTATACATGTCGACAGGTGGACATTTTTGCAGCTAGCAGGTGTGTTTATAATATTTGAGTGTGTGTGTGGACAGGCTCCGCCCTTTTTGTACTACATTTGAACCTTACCATAATGATTAACAACCAGTAAACTTGTTGCTTTATGCTGCTTCATGGTCTTATCCCCTTCCTCCTATTATCAAATTTCCTACCTCTCTCTATCGCCCCTCTCTCTTCTTCCCCTCTTTCCTTTTCCGTCCGGTCCAACTCCAAAGATTTTCAGACATGATTGAAATTAATAAAGTTTGGCTCAATTACAAAAGGGGTTTATCCAGACATACCTTTGGTTTGTCTGAAGATTAATAACCCCTCTTGTTAAAGTAAAATATGTCCAACACAAGAGGCCCTCAGCTCTCATCTGTCTGCCCAGCTGTTGGACAGGACAAGTTAAAAAAAAAAAATGTTTTGTTAAAAAAACAGTGTTGTTGCATAATGAGGAAATAAAACACTTTATGTTCTTAATTTGTTATTTATTTATTTTTCGTCCTCAAAAAGTATCGATAAGAGTATTGTTAAAATACCGGATCGATGAGAGTACTGTTAAAACCTTAGCGATACCCATCCCTAGTAGCGTTAGGGGCCTTGCCTAAGGGCTCTCACTGGGTGGTGTTAATTGCTCACCATTGATATGGTAATTGACCCAGTATCATTGCTTATTACCCTCCGGGATTCGAACCCTAGATTCCTGCATTGTAGCCTCTCACCTTACCAACCGAGCTACCCAGCTGTAAACAAGATGCCTTAGCTGAAAAATGAAACAAGAACAAAACAAACCAACAAATTTGGTAATGATCATCCCATAGTCCAAGACAATACACATATTCCTCAGTAGCCTCGGTTACATGTGCAAAATATCTTGACCAGATCAATGGTCGGATTAGAATTCAACCGTGTACATGGGCCCAGAAAACCTTTTTCCGATTAGAACAAATGTTCACATGGTCAGCACCTGCGGTCTGAATAAATCATTTGGGCATGCGCAGTTTAAAATACTGGAAGAGGCAACAAGTCCCACTGTAAACAAGCCGAGCCTCCACATGCATATATGTGGCAGCTCCGTAATATACGAGATGATCCTCTAAACATGCTTTTACTATTGTTATGGTTATTATGAAGCGCCTGTTCGCTCATCATTTTCTAGTGGCAGAACGAAGCTGGAAGAAGGGAGACAAAGGCTAACATGCGCCAACAACAACACTTAATTCAATTCAATTCAATTTTATTCGTATAGCCCAAAATCACAACAGCAGTCGTCTCGATGGGCTTTAAAGTTAAACATGAACTCAAAAGGATCACGAATACAAAGAGTTCAATAGGAAAATACTAAAATAAACTAACAAACTGACTAAGCTATACTGGCATCCCTGCCCTTTGACCCCCCTTTGTGGTAAGGAAAAACTAAAAAAAAACAGATTCCAGAAAAAACGAAGAAACCTCAGGGGTATCCACATGAAGGAGGGATCCTCCCCCAGGACGGACAGGTGATTTACCAGAACTCATAGAGAAGAATTAACTTATCTAACCCTACAACTACATATTTAAAGTCCAGCAGACGAGCTTCATCCAGCCGCGGTTGGGAGGACAGTCAGGGGTGCGAGTCGAGCCGGAGACAGGAACCACAGCCAGGTGTAGGAGCAGGAGCAGAGACGAGGTACACAGTCAGGAACAGAGCAGAGACGAGGTACACGGTCAGGCACAGAGCAGAGACGAGGTACACGGTCAGGTACAGGAGCGCGGATGGGCCAACTGGAGTCTGGAAGCACTCCCACTCCCCAGGAGGGGAGAGGGAAAGAGGGACAATACATGAATCATACTGCACCAAACACAGGCATGGATAACTAAATGATAAATGATGATCAAAGATAGAGAAGAGAGGAAGGGTAGAGGTAGATGAGAAAAGAAAAGTATTGGAAAAGGACAGAAAAGAGGACAGAGCCCCAGAGCACTATAGTTACCCCAGCTTCAACTTCTAGCAGCCTTTTCAAACAAATAGTTATTGTTATTAAGTTTAATTTAAACAATTAACATTAAGTTAAATAGTCTCTGAATACTAACTTGTCTGACAATAAGCCTGTCCAAAGAGGAATGTTTTCAGTCTAACTTTGAATGTAGAAACCGAATCTGCCTCTCTTACGTGAGCTGGGAGCTTATTCCATAAGACAGGGGCTTGGTGGCTAAACGCTCTACCTCCAACTGTACTTTTACTAATTCTAGGAATCACAAGCAGTCCTGCATTTTGCGAGCGAAGTGTTCTGATTGGATGGTAAGGGACTATGAGGTCCTTAATATAGGACGGGGCCATTCCATGTAAGGCCTTATAGGTTAAAAGGAGGATCTTGAACTTGATTCTGGAATCAACTGGGAGCCAATGGAGCGAAACTAACACAGGAGTGATGTGATCTCTTCTGCTGGTTCCAGCTAACAATCTAGCTGCTGCGTTCTGAACAAGCTGGAGACTTCTTAAGGAACTCTTAGGACACGCTGCTAACAAGGAGTTACAGTAATCCAGCCTCGACGTAACAAATGCATGGATGAGTTTTTCAACATCACTCTTAGAAAGTATATTTCTGATCTTAGCAATGTTCCGCAGGTGAAAAAATGCAGTTCTACACGCCTGAGATACGTGAGCCTTAAATGATAAAGCCTGGTCAAATAAGACCCCAAGGTTTCTAACTGTGGAATTGGGGGCTATACTTACACCATCCAGGGAGACTATCTGAGCAGACAGAGCATCTCTCAGGTTTTTAGGACCTAGTATAATAACCTCAGTTTTTTCTGGGTTCAAGAGGAGGTAATTAATTGTCATCCAGGTCTTGATGTCACTGATGCAGGCGTTCAGTTTCTCTATATTGTCATTCTGGTCAGGTTTCATGGATAAATACAACTGAGTATCGTCAGCATAACAATGAAAATTAATGCTGTGTTTCCTGATTATGTTTCCTAGGGGTAGCATATAAAGCGTAAACAGGATCGGTCCCAAGACTGAGCCCTGTGGGACTCCGTAGTTGACTCGAGTGCACTGAGAGGAATGTCCATTTACATTAACAAACTGATACCTATCTGACAGATAAGATTTAAACCACTGGAGAGTAGATCCTCTGATCCCTATGTCATGCTCTAATCTATGGAGTAAAATACTGTGGTCGATAGTGTCAAAGGCTGCACTGAGGTCCAACAGGACAAGAATAGAAAGTAGACCCTTTTCTGAGGCCAATAACAAGTCATTAGAGACTCTAACTAGTGCAGTTTCCGTACTGTGGTGGGGTCTAAACCCCGACTGACAGTCTTCAAAGTGGCTGTTGTCCTGTAGGTGGCAGTAAAGCTGCTTAACTACAACTCTTTCTAGGATTTTAGAAATAAAGGGCAGGTTTGATATCGGTCTATAGTTGGCCAAGATATTAGGATCCAAACTGGGGTTTTTCAGAAGAGGTTTATCAACTGCATATTTAAAAGACTGTGGCACATAACCCGTTTCTAGAGAGGTATTTATCATTGTTAATATGGAATCATTAATAAGGGAAAAAGTTTCTTTAAAAAGTCTAGTGGGAATTGGGTCTAACAGACACGTTGAGGATTTGGAGGACGTAATTATTGATGCTATTTCTACTTGATCCACAATAGTGAACCAGTCTAATGTTACAGAGGTTTCTAAGAATGCCTCCACTTCTACCGCTTCAGCCTGCTCTGGGCTGATAGTAGGAATAACTTGATTTAACTTATGTCTAATATTTGAGATTTTACTAAATAAAAGATAATTTTAAGATAAATCATCAGAGCTGAGAGAAACAGGAACATGTGGTTCTACTGAGCTCTGACTGCGAGTTAATTTAGCAATAGTGCTAAAAAGAAATCTTGGATTGTTTCCATTCTCTGATATTAAGGTTGAATAGTACTGGCTTCTGGCTCTACGCAGAGCTTTTTTATAATTTAATAGGCTAAGTTTCCAGATATTCAGAGTCTGCTCTGAACCGGAGCGGCGCCATTGTCTTTCCAACTTATGGGTTTCTTGTTTAAGAGAACGTGTTTCAGCGTTAAACCACGGTGCTACTCGGTTTTGTCTAATGAACTTAGGTTTCAGGGGGGCAACAACATCAAGTGTACTCCTAAGGGCTTGTAAGGCATCATTAACAAAGTGGTCATTTATACTAGGACTGATGCTATGGGAGCTGGACTCTGAGTAGTTTCTCAGAATATCACTAAGTACTGGCTGAACTGTGAGTTTAAACTCAGACACAGAACGGTCAGTTAAGGTTCTTCTAAGTTGTTTCTTATTCACTGGGGCAGAAGGATGTTCCAGTGTAAACTGGAAGGTAATCATAAAGTGATCAGAAATGATGGGGTTAAGAGGAAGGACACTCAGCTGGCTGATCTCTATCTATCTATCTGTCTAAGATCCAGGGTGTGCTTATGACAGTGAGTGGGTTCATTCACACTTTGGGTGAAACCAACATCATCTAATAAAGCTGCAAAAGCCTTTCCTAGGCAGTCACTGGGGTCATCAACATGAATATTAAAATCCCCTAATATTATAATTTAATCAGAATCTAAGACAATAGTCGATAGGAAGTCGGAAAACTCAGTTAAAAATTCTGAATATGGGCCAGGGGGGCGATAAATAATTATGAGTAAAACAGGTTTTCGAGTTTTCCTGTTAGGGTGACTTAAAGACAATATGATGCTTTCAAATGAATTATAAGCATTTTTAACTTTAGGGCTGAGAAGTAAGCTAGACTGTGATATTACTGCCAAACCACCTCCTTTCCTTGAAATCCTGGATTTCTGATAGTTAGCATAAGTGGGGGGGGGGGGGGGGTTGCTTCATTCAATCTAACATAGTCATCCTGTTGGAGCCAGGTTTCTGTTAAGGCCAGAAGACTAAGGTTGTTATCAATGATTAACTCATTGACTAAGAGGGACTTGGAGGAAATGGATCGAATGTTTAATAAACCGCATTTAATGACATCATAGTTCTGCTTGTGAGAACTGCTGTCTGTCACTTTAAGGTTTCTATGACGCGCTCCTTTCATTTGTCTTTCATCACATAAGCTAAAGCTAGGACCTGCTTGACTTTCCCTGCATGTGTTTTACACCGGCACTAACCCTAAGGGAGGCTCAGAGGAGCGTTTTACACTGCTGCTCTGCGCCCGGGTCTCGTCTCTGGATTGTCAGGTTAACAGACTAAGGCTAGCAGAAATGTTTCTAGAAAGAAGAGCGGCACCGTCCCGGGTGGGATGGATGCCATCTCTCCGCATGAGACCGGGCTTCCCCCAAAACGCACTCCAGTTATCCACAAAACCAACGCCGTTTTCTGGGCACCATCTAGAAAGCCAGCGGTTAAATGATGAAAAGCGGCTGTACATTTCATCACTGACTAAGTTCGGCAGGGGACCAGAGAAAATTACAGTGTCGGACATCGTCTTAGCAAGTTTACACACCGAAGCTACGTTTAACTTAGCCACCTCTGATTGTCTCCGTCGGACATCATTACCGCCTGCGTGAATCACGACTCGACGGAACCTGGACTTACTCTGAGCTAACATCCTAAGGTTCCCCTCGATGTCACCAACTCTGGCCCCCGGATAACACCTGACTGTAGCCGCTGGGAGCTCCACGTTTCTAACTTCAGAAGAGCCTATAACCAGAGTTGAGGGTTCAGCGGGTGTGTCGCTGAGGGGGTTGAACCTATTACTAACAAGGAGTCTCGGGTGCTCTAAGTCTTTGCGCTTAGCACTATGTTTCCTCCCAACCGGTACAAACCCCTGACTGTCTCCCGGCTGCTGGGAGAACGCTGGGGTTCTAACTGGGTTAGCCCTGGTAGCGCGGCCCGCGCTACGAGTAACGACCTGGCTAGCCGGCTTAGCTTCCACTGTGCGGAGCCGCGCTTCTAACTGCTCTAGCCTGGCCTCCAAGTCTAACACAAGACTACACTTAACACATCTACCGCTATCTTCACTAAAGGAGGCAGGATCATCACTAAACATATGGCACAGGGGGCAGGAGAGAGAGGGAAAGGTGGAAGGAGTGGTGGCCATGCTAGGTTCTAAGCTAGGCTAGCGGTGTTTAGGTAAAGAGAAGTGGTTTATTTAGCAAAATGAGAAAGTGAGCAGCAAGCGGTTTAACAGTAAGGTATCGCTACTAAAAAGTGCTAGATGTGAATATTAACCCAGATAACCCTTAGAGTAAGCAATAGTAGTCAGGCTAATGCCAAACAAGAGAGCAGTAGTCAAGCACGACTAGTGCTGGGTAACGCTCACCCGGAAATGACGTCACAGGAACCAGGAGTCCCTTACAATCAAACTCTGCAGACAGCAGACCCATTTTAAAGAACAACATCTGCATCTTCTCTTGTCTGATCCTGAAGATGAGCCGCTTCCAGCCATGAGAAACCTGTTTCCATGACAACATCTTCTTCAGAATCAGTTAAAGCATGGCTGTGAACATTTAGAATGGATTTAACCATGTTTGACTGTCAGAGAGTCACACCATAACTTTACACCATAAATCACCATAAATTCTTTTTTTTTTGCTTTACAGTTCTTGTTTAATAATATTTTAAGCCTCATTTGGATCTGTTAAGATTACTTTTTTGTTACATGTTGCATCTTAAAACAGATATTTCCTTACTTTCTTTAAATGCAAGGGGTCTAAGAGATCTAACAAAGAGAACACGTTTTTATTTTTTTATTTTGTAAAGGGAAAAATGTTGATTTTGTTTTTCTCCAAGAAAGACCCTCCACAAAGGAAGATAAATCAATTTGGTCTCAGCAATGGGGGGACAAGGTGTTTTTTAGTCGTAGAATAGAATAGAATAGAATAGAATATTTTTATTTATATAGTACTTTTTCCAGAACGTGTGCTTTAATGGCCATCCCAGATCAGCATACTGTTAGGGTTGAGTGTAAGGATCCCAAAGCAGAGGCTGAAGCCGAGGGCAGGTTTAAAATTTATTCCTCAGGAACAAAAACTGAATCAGACAGGATGTTGAATTAACGGAGCTAGACAGATATTCAGGACAGGTGCTAAGAGCTACTGAATTGTAATCATCTGGCAGGGAGAAAGAGGAAGGTGCAGGTTTTTAAAGACCTGGTCATGAGATGAGAAACAAGTGTGCAGAGTAGAGAGGCACCAGGGAGAAGGTCAGCCACGCCCCCTGCTCACAGTGATCATAACACATACTTCTTAAAACCTTCTTAAAAGCCTCAAAGGCAAAATTGTGTCCCATAGCAGACAAACACGGTCACTGGCTGATCATCATAGTGGATATTGATCATTTGAAATTCATCCTGGTTAACATAAATGGCTACAATAATATCAAAGAGAATAAAATATTGTTAGAGCAAAATCTGAGGAGGAACTAAATGGAGGACGTGCGCTGCTACAAATAGCTCAAGAAGAAGTGGCTAAAAGTTAATCAAGAGATCACTAGATCAGGCTGCCTACCACAGCTGGATAATGTTGTCAAACTTGTAGAAGAGGAAGCTGAGAAGAGATGAGATCCCATCTTCAGATCTCTCTTTACCCACAGCATGTCAACCAGAACATCCTCCAAGTCATCATCCAAGTCAATGAAAGCAACAGTCTTTTGCTACAGAGTCAGAGGCAACCAGCTCCAAGGCCAAAGGGGGTACCCTAACATTTCCCAAGTGCAGCGGAGAACACATCTTTAACTAGTGCTCCTCTTTCAGAGGCGTGTCAGTACAAGACAGGCTGGCACTGGTGCGGCAGAAAAAACTTTGCCAAAAATGCTTTATGGCGGGGCATACTAGAGAGGCCTGCACCCACTAATGGGTTTGCAAGGTGCCTGAGTGTGGACAAAGGCATAACAATTGGTATAATTCTGCAATAGTAGTTACAACAACCAACAACAACCAATTTACCACAACAATAACCAACAACAACCCACCTGTCACAGCTACTGTGGAAGAACAAACTGTAAATCAACCACCAGAGATCCAGGCCACTGCCACCAGGTAGCATAACCAGCGTAGTGGGCAGTAAGTTGCTCTACCCATTCTACTAGTCATGGTCTCAGATCCAAACAACCGCTTCTTGATAAACGGCTTTGCTCTACTAGATATTGGTGCAAATGGTACCTGCTCCTGCTCCAAGCAGCTGATTTGTGCACTACAGGTTTAGACACATAGGATGATCATTAAGCTGAGTACAATGGAATCAAAGAATGTCCATGTGGATACCTTGTCCGTGGATTCAAGGGTGGAGGACCGTCAACACATAGAATCTTACCTGCTGAAGGGAGTTCTCAGTCATGACCATCTGAATGTCAACCTCAACAACCTGGTCACGGTGGAGGAAGTATCTCACCTGCCCCATCTACAGGACATCGCTGAAAACATATGTCCAGGGGACATTGATTTAGCCGATGAAGTTCTCCTGCTAATTGGGCTTGACCAATCTGACATACTGAAGTCCGATGTGGTGAGGCGGGTGAGCCCTATGCAACCTTGACCGGTCTCAGATGGACTCTAAATGGTCCAGTCTCTGGGGTCCTTGATACCTTTTCAGTAAACAGAACTCAGCGAACTACCTTATCAAGCCTTAAATTGCTCACTGCTGTCACTGCAACTGATCTTGACCAGCATATTAAACTCCATCTGGAAATTCCTGTGGATCAAACCTTCGTCTGTACAGACAGCACTATTGTGCCTTACTACATCAATAACCGCGAACAAAGTTTTTCTACCTTTGTTGCCAACCGCATAGCAAAGATTAAGGAAAGCACAGTTGTCAATGGAAGTATGTTGACACAGCATCCAATCCTGCAGATGTCTCGAGAGGGATGTCTGCCAGTGAAATCCCATCAAGTGAACGATGGGTCCCAGGACCATCGTTTCTTCAAGGCTCAGAGAAAAGCTGGCCCACCCAGCCTGAGCTGGGCAGCCTACCTGAGACGGCTGAGATCAAACAAATCAAATCAGTGTATATGGCCTGTTGCAAAACCACTGATGGTTTTAACGACAGCTGCAGCTACAGCTGAAAAGCCTGCTATGCAATAAATCACCGCCGAGGAGATACAAGCTCCAGAAGTAGCCATACTCCAGAAGGTACAGGGCTCGTGCTTCGGTTCTGGTAAAATCCCATCAAGCTGCATAGCCAGTCTTAAGCCAATTAAGGATTACAGGACAAATTTACGTGTGGGAGGGCATCTTGCGAATGCACCAGTCCCTTATGAATAGAAGCATCCAGTGATACTACCTAAAGACCACTATATCACTAAGTTACTCATCAAACACTACCACCTTCGGCTGGGGGCATTCAGACATGGAATGGGTTGCCTCAGACATTCGCAAGCGTTTCTGGATTCTAACAACACGGTACAGACAGATACAGAGGTTCAGACATTTCAAGCTCAGCGGCAGAAGAGCCCGTCTCCAGGCAGTGCTCAACCCCCGCTCTTGCTGAGGTCAAGAGAGTGGGGGGGGGGGCTCAACAGAATAGCGGTTTTCACACTCTGGAAGGGACTATCTTTTTGTTGGAGCCAAGAAGTCCTCAGCATAGAGGGGGGCTCTGATTAATTCTGATTAGATTAGATTTCCTGGCACCAGCAGATTATTTGCTTTGCTAGCTAGACTGGTATTCCAATTCGATGCAGATTTGATCAGAAAAAGTGGGCAATTTAGACCAGTCTAGCCTCAATTCGGGAAGAAACACGCTCCAATTTGGTATCCATCTTCTGCACAATTTCAAGAAAGAAGAAGAAGAAAGAAATACACTGTATTTTATCCCACGAAGGGAAACTCTGTCTCCGCATTTGACCCATCCCCTTGGGGAGAGGTGAGCTGCAGCCGAAACCGCGCTAGAGAGGCAGTAGCGTTAAGGGCCTTGCCTAAGGGCACTGGGTGATGTTAATTGCTTGCCATTGATATGGTAATTACCCCCAGTACCATTGCTCATTCCCCTCCGGGAATCGAACCCTGGTTTCCTGCATGGTAGCGTCTCACCCTACCAACCGAGCTACCCAGCCGCCAACGATTGTGAGCATGCTGATTAAGTGGGCAAGACAGGCACAGCTTTTGATCCACTTGTGAAAGTTTCTCGTACTGAGTCTCTCCTCCCCGAAGAATTAGGGTTAGGACAAGTTAGGACAATTCGCCTCTCTCAGACTTCCAACTGCATGATAAATCAGAAATCAGAAATGGGCAGGAAGGGTCCGCTTTCCCATTCTTTAGTGTGAAAAAAACTTTGTTGATCAAATTCAAAGACCAGCTGATCAGATCCATATTCAGAGAGTAAAAAGAACAGAAGTTGCTGAAGGCTAAATAATGCAGCTCCGGGGGCAGACAGGACAAAAAAGCCTTGGGATGGGCTGATACAGGAGGAGCGAGAGGAAAAGCATCTGTCCTCATCGAGAGCAGGAATGTGAGCAGGACTTCTGCCGACATCACTGGCGTCAGGTTCAGTTCCTCGTGGACGTCTTCTGGATGAGATGGCTGAAGGAATAATTATCCACCCTCCAGAAGCGTCAGAAATGGCTTCATCCTAGACTCAACCTGCAAGTGGGCGATCTGGTTCTCATTCTCAATGAGAACACACCACGCAACAGCTGGCCCCTAGGGCTCGTAGTTGCTACTCACCCATGCGAAGATTGACTAGTGCGAAGTGTTCAAGTGAAAACAGCTTTGGGTTAACTTAATCGTCCTACTGCCAAAATTTGTCTGCTGGAGGCAAACCTGGCAGGCAAACCTAAATAACTTACAGATACAACCACCCAAGGACTGGTTCCACACTGCCATCTGTGACTTTGGGACCTACCAATGATGCATAAGAGTCTTTGTTAAAGTTTGATTCCGTCAAACATGTAAATAACCTGTTTACTACTATTGGTTTGGTTCTATTACACATTTTGGTCATTGTTAAAGCTAGGGATGACCAATTTACTTTTGCAATCGCATATCGGGGGCGGGATGTTATGGCCACTAGAAGTCACCATGTTTACTAGGCGCCCACCTATTATGGATTAAGGGCCACAGTAGTTGGAGTTTATGGAACGCCACAATTTTGTACTTCTGTGGGAGCTGCAATATTATGGCTGCTTGAGGCCACTATAGTTAATGTTTACTGGGCGCCCGCCTATTTTGGTACTTAAGGGCCACATAGTCATGTTTACAGGGCACCACAGATTTGAATTGCTGGTTTTAAAATCTGCCCAGAAGTTTTTGCCTTTCTTTTGAAGTGGTGTAGAAAGAAAGTAAAATTTAAAGAAACAGCAACACCTCTCAGGATGTTTGATCCTCTCCCCAGCTTTGTAAGAGTTAAAACTGCTGTTTTTTGAACGATGAGTGGATTGAGTTGAGGATTCAGTTTGTCATTGTGCGTATTTTGTCAATAGTGTATATGACTGAAAATGTGTACGTGGAATTTAACATTGGAATATTTTGGACAACAATTCAGTAGTTTAATTTAAATATATATTTTTCCAGCATGTTATTTTTTTTCTTTCCCTTTTTCCCCCCAATCATTCTCTTTTTACAGTTTGACCGTTCAATTGTATGTGTGCTACACCAAGGGAGATAAACCACTCAACAACCAAGTTAATGTAGTATATTTATTTCCTACAGACAGATTTCCCTGATTTTCTGTCTGCATTGCTGTGTGTTGGACTCAGATCTACAACAGAGACTGTATGTATGCAGATGATGGTTGACTGAACTAAAGAAACCAAAAGGATAAGAAGAAAGAATCCATCTCTGCTTCAGTTTCTTCTTTTAATCATCAAACTGTTTCATTCACAGATCAATGATGTATCAAGAAAGAGGATGATGAATAGAAGATGGAGCATTTTAGAAATGTGCTTCTAGAATGACTGACATTGTGGAAATGAAGAGATCATTTCATACTGGACCGTCTGCTTTGGGTTCAAACCTTTCAGAAGGTTCTGGATTGGATTTAATTTGGACAAATATGATCTTTCTTTGATCTTAAGCTTAAAAATCATATGAATGTTAACACCAAAGTGATTTTCTTCTTTCATGATTTTATTTCTAATCATTTTCAAACCTTTCTTTCTTTGTAAATAAATCTGAAACTGATCTGATTTATCATCACAATCACTTCTGGACTCACCTGAACTTTCGGCAGTTCCTCACAGCTGGGATCAGTCTCCGTTTACCCTCATCTGATGTCTTGTACTGGTCCAGGTTCAGCTCATCCAGAACCTCCTCTGACATCTGCAGAGTGTAGGCCAGAGCTGAGCAGTGGATCTCTGAGAATTTCTTCTCTGATTTGTTCTCTGACTTCAGGAACTCTTGGATCTCCTGATGAACTGAGAGGTCCTTCATCTCCATCAGACAGTGATAGATGTTGATGCTTCTGTCAGGAGAAACTCCTTTAATGTTGATCTCCTTCAGGTTGTTGATGGCTCTCTGGATGGTTCCTGGATTCTTCTCTGTCTGACCCAGCAGGCCTCCTAAGAGTCTCTGGTTGGACTCCACAGAGAGACCATGAAGGAAGCGAACCAGCAGGTCCAGGTGTCCAGTTAGACTCTTCAGAGATTTCTCCATGACTCTACCCAGAAACTCATCCAGGGATGGTTTCTCCATGTTGTCCTTTAGGAAGTCCTCAATGACCTTTACCTTCCTGTTGGAGTAACAGTGGAACATGTAGACTGCAGCCAGAAACTCCTGAACGCTCAGATGGACAAAGCTGTAGACCGCTTTCTGGAAGATCTCACACTCTCTTCTGAAGATCTCAGTACAAACTCCAGAGTACACTGAGGCCTCTGTTACATCCAGACCACACTGCTGCAGGTCTTCTTGGTAGAACATGATGTTTCCTTTCTCCAGATGTTCAAATGCCAGCCTCCCCAGCTTCAGAAGAACTTCCCTGTCAGTCTCTGTCAGCTCTGGTGGACTTGTCTGATGTTCCTGCTGGTACTTGTTCTTCTTCCTCTTTGTCTGGACCATCAGGAAGTGGGAGTACATGTCAGTCAGGGTGGTGGGCAGCTCTCCTCTCTGCTCTGTGGTCAGCAGGTTCTCCAGAACCACAGCAGTGATCCAGCAGAAGACTGGAACTTCACACATGATGTAGAGGGACATGGAGCCCTTGATGTGGGAGATGATTCTGCTGGACAGCTCTCCATCTGGGAACCTCCTCCTGAAGTACTCCTCCTTCTGAGCATCATTGAAGCCTCGTACTTCTGTCAGTCTGTCCACACATGAAGGAGGGATCTGATTGGCTGCTGCAGGTCTGGAAGTGATCCAAACCAGAGCTGAGGGCAGCAGACGTCCCTGAATGAGGTTAGTGAGCAGCACGTTGACTGAGGACTTGTGTGTGACATCAGACACCAGCTGACTGTTGTTGAAGTCCAGAGAAAGTCTGCTTTCATCCAGACCATCAAAGATGAACAGAAGTTTGCAGACAGACAGCTGTTCTGCTGGGATCTTCTGGAGTGTTGGATGGAACAGCTGGATCAGAGTGAGAAGACTGTGCTGCTCATCTCTGATCAAGTTCATCTCCCTGAATGACAGAGGAACCACAGCACCGATGTCTTGGTTCTCCAAGCCCTCGGCCCAGTCCAGAGTGAACTTCTGCACTGAGAAGCTTTTTCCAGCTCCAGCAACTCCACTGGTCAGAACCACTCTGATGGATCTGTGTTGGTCAGGGAGGACTTTGAAGATGTCTGGGTTCTTGATTGCAGTGTCATGGAGCTGGTTGGTCTTGGTGGTGGTCTCCAGCTGCATCACCTCATGTTGGGTGTGAGCCTCTGGTCTCAGTCCCTCTGTGATGTACAGCTCAGTGTAGACCCTGTTGAGGAGCGTTTCTCTTCCTGCTTCTTCAGTTCCTTCAGCCACATGTTGACTTCTGCTCCTCAGACTGATCTGATGTTCTCCAAACATCTCCTGCAGACCAACATCTGCTGACAGAGCAGAGAAGAAAGCTCCTTCATGAGTGTTCCACATGTTTCCAGAAGAATCCATCAGCAGATGATCAGGCTCTGACTCACCGGCTCTGGCTCTTTCTGCAGACTGGGGTCCGCTCCTCTTCTTCTCTCTGTGGACACTAAGGAGAAACGTTAGTGAACAACAATCAAAGCAGTCAGTGGGAAGTTCCAGACTGACTCTGATCATGGAGCAGATCCTCTCTGATCTTCAGACTCAGATATTGGGATCCAGACTGTGCTGAATGTGAGCAAATGTGTTTCCAGGTGAAACCAGAGCAGATCTAGTCCATCTGAAGGTCTAAATGATGCCTTAGCTGTGTTTGGAGCTCATGTCTGGACTGAGCTCAGAGAAAAGTTCAGCTGTTTGCTTCATCCTCACAGACTGAGCTTTGTGTCCTCCAGAGTTGTCCAACTCTTTTCTTTCCTCTCAGACCTAAAGCGCTCACAGCAGATGGTTGACCTTCCTGGATGGATCAGCTGATGTTCTTGATGAGAACATTGTTGTTCCTGCTGAGAGCTGAACTCTGCTTTGTTCACTAGAAACTGCTTCTTACTGTGAGTCTGAAGGTCCTGGTTCAGTTCTGAAGTCCGGAGGTCTCCATTTGGACCGGTCACTCTTCATGGAGCCACAGCTGGAGGCTGCAGACTGGACTCTCGGTGTGACCTGTTGACCTCTGCAAACACCAAACCATCAGAGTGTTGGAGGATCTGCTTCTTCATGAACAGCTGATGGACTTTGACATGAACACAGACTGAGCTGTTTAGTCTGGAATAACATGACATGTTTGGATCAACAGTTTCCAGCTTTCAGCATTTTCTGTCAGTCAATCCAGACTTTTTCTAGAAAAGCTGATTCCAATTCTCCATGTAGAAATGGAGAAATTCTGAGAGCAGAAAGTCCAACTAGAACAATGTGATGTTTGGAAAGCATGAAAATCTGAATCCTAGGAGTCTGCAGTGATTCTTCTCATTAGACTGGAGCTGCTGTCAGTCAGAGTCAGCAGTCAACATGTTTTCTTCTCCAACATCTCTGATGTCTCTCAGAGACTCTCAGAAGACTCAACTGAAAAGATCTCATCACACACATGATGCTCCAAGTGAGTCTGATGAGAGAGATCCAGAACTGAACCAGACCTCTATGAAAGCCTTTTTATAGACCCCCGGGGGCCAGTGGTTGAAAAGAAAAAGAAAAGAAAAATTGGATAAACTGCGCACGGATGAGTAAACTGTTTGCACGATTTACTAATCCATGTGCACGGATTAATCAATTGTGCTTGTACTGTTGCGCAGTCATGTGCGGAATGGAGCTGACAGGTGGAAGCTGGGGAGGAGGGTGGGTTGATGAACGCAGAGCTCGCGGAAATGGAAGAAGAGGGATTGGATCGCACACTTGGAGCTTAAGTAGGATGCTGAAAAGGTGAGTTGATTAGACTGAACTGCTGCAGGGCGGAATAACCAGGTAAACGCACTGCTTGAGCTGCCTAACTGAAATACTCCCAGGGTCGTTCACTTCATTTGGACAACTCATGCAGTAAAGAAGATTTTTTCCATATTTCTTTTAGTTTGGCATAAGGCTCCGTTCAGATACATAAAACAAAGAACTCCACATAAAACCTTGGATATTAAACTACCCCCCAAAACCAAAAGGAGATTAGCAAGAGTTTGAAGAGAAAGTGAATGTTAAGATCAGTATTATGTGTGTTTAAGTAAGAAGATTAAGATGAAGTGTGTTTCAGAGGCAGTCCATATTCAACTTACAAGTATGACTGCTATGTATGAACATAGGGCCACTCCCGTTAAAGTACAGTGCCACGAAGGGGACACACTATCTATATAGAACATAGGGCTGGGCGATATGGCCTAACAATAAAATCTCCGATTTTATTTTTTTTTTATTCGATTTCTGACTTTCTGATTTATTTAATCAAAAGCAACACAAATGTATCGCCCATTTCTGGGATGAATAATAAATAAATGAACACACTCTTGGAATCAAAGTTAAATATAAGATTTTTCTTCTTCTCACTCCCTTTTGGACTTGTGTTGTTTATATAATTTTGTCTTGTTTTTGTCCTATTTTGTTATTCTACACTTATTTTCACTCTTCCAAAATAAAAAGGTTACTTATTTACTTAAAATCCCAGCTTTGTTTTAAGTAACACTTTGTAGTGTAAACTAAAAGGAGACAAACATACGACATATGACATATTACTGTTTTTAAGTAATATACATTCTGTAAATGAAACGGCAACAATCATTAATGAATTCTCTTCTATATCAGACTATTCCATTAATTGGAATAAATCTGTTTTATTACCACTGAACAGTAATGCGGAGCAAGGACTCACAATACCAGTTAAATCAGGCAATATAAAATATCTAGGTATTTATTTTTCCCCCAAAATATCAGAACTGGTGCAGCTAAACTACACCCCATTACTGAAAAACATACAGGACGATCTAACACGCTGGACCAACCTGCCTCTGTCCCTTATGGGCAAGGTAGCCACGGTAAAAATGAAAATCTTACCCAAAGTTAATTATCT
>JAUDJI010000069.1:0-51492 GCA_037389245.1 Oryzias sinensis | reverse complement strand
TTACATTAAGTAGTACTGGTGCATGATCTGAGATGTCGATACTTCCATTTTTCAACGTTTTGGATCCTTTCACGATCCTTTTTAAAAATAAAGAAATAATCTATCCTTGAATATACTGTGTGGGCGTGAGAATAATGGGTGTAGTCTTTTCTTGTTGGGTAGATATCTCTCCAAATATCTATAATACCGTGTTGTGATATTAACATTTTGAATTTTTCCTGCCAGGTGCTCTGGGGGGCTAGTCTTGATGAATCCAGCCTTGGGTCTAGTCTAATGTTCCAGTCCCCCCCACATATAATTATACCATCTGCCTGTGTCATCAATGCTATAAGTTTTTGATAAAAGGAAAATTCACTACCAGGGGGGGCATAGACATTTAAAAAACTTATTTTAACCCCATCTATTTTCCCTGTTACCAGTATGTATCGCCCTTCTTTATATTTTTGTACAGAAATGAATTCAAATGGTATCTTTTGGGATATTAAAGTTGCAACACCTCTTCTGTGTCCAGTTTTATAAGATGAGAAATAGACTTTTGAGAACCCCATCCTTTTTAGTTTCTCATGCTCAGTTGGGTTAAGATGAGTTTCTTGTAACATGGCAATCTGGACTTCGTTCTTTTTTTAGTTTAGACAATATCTTATTTCGTTTAATGGGGTTAAGTACTCCATTTACATTATATGATGCACATAGGACTATATTATCTGTCATGGTATCTTGTGTCTGACAAAAGAGTTCTCTTCGTACATGGTCCCTTTACATAATAACAATGCATCCGTTTAACTAGAAAGAGTTGAACATAGAAAACAACAGGAATAAAAAAAACGAGTGTTCTCTCAGCAAATATTTTGAACAAATGAACTTTTTGCTGGGAGAGTTCTTCTGGAGAAGAGGTTCTGGCAGGCAGAACCTTTGTGGAGCTGGAGATGTTGGAGCTCCATTCAGGGATAGTCCCGCCCACTTTAAAGGGCAGGGCCCTGGGAGATGGCTGTGCTGTCTTTACTGTCATAGCTATTGTGTGTCCCGACTAATTTACTGTTTACTTTAAACGTCAGGAGGAAGAAAAAGAAAAGAAAAAAGAAAAAAAAAGGCACCTTGAACACTTACATTAATCACCAGTTCCAAAGAACCTCTTTAACCATTTTACTTGTCTTTTGGTGGTTTCCTCCTGTATTCTTGAAGTTTCTCCACGTAGCCCGGTTGATGCTCCTCCGTACTCCTCTGCTCCGCGCTGTCTTCCCTCCGCCTCCACACAGAAAGTTGTGGTAGCTCCCGCCGGTGGGGGTCCGCGGGAGGGGGGATGACAGTGACCGGGAGCCCCCGCGATGACATGTCAGCTGTAGCCTCCGCTGCGGTCTGGTATAGGCGCGCTCCGTCCTCGTAGAGTACGCGCATTTTCGCAGGGTAAGGCGTCTGGAATCGGATTTTTCTCTCCTTCAGGACTTTCTTTGCTTGGTTGTATTCCATACGTTTCTTCTGGATTGCTGGGTGGTAGTCGTGGTCCACGAAGAAGCGGTTATTGTTGTAAATGGTCTGTTTCTTCTGCCAGGCCCTCTTTATAACTTCCTTTGCTCTGAAGTTGGAGAACTTGGCAATGATGGAGCGGGGTTTGGACTGCGGTGTTGTGGGCTTTGGTGCTAGAGCTCTGTGGGCTCTTTCTATCTTAACACCGGAGTCACGTGTGATATCCAGAGTCTCGAAGAGCAGTTTTTCTAAAAAGGCGATCATATTGGTGCCCTCCGCTTCTTCTGGAATGCCGTATATTCGGACATTGTCTCTCCGTGCGTGAGCCTCCTGCTCTGTTAGCTTAGCCTCCATGTTATCTTCGGTAGAAAGTGCAATATCTGTGTTTTTCCTCCTTCGGATCAACTCCCTGGTTTCCATGATGTTAAAAGAACATCACTTTGCTTCAGAATACTTTATTTCCAGGGAGTTTGTTTAATGACGTCGGGGAGCACTGAAGCTATGCTGCCATCTTGGGTGGAGAGCCGGAAGTCGCCCCAGCTGTGTTTTAAGTCCCACTTTGTAGTCTAGACTAAAAGGAGACAAACATTCACCTTGACAGTAGCACCATTTTCTGAAGGATTAACAATACAGCTCATATCTGGGCTCTAAGGTTTTAATTAAACTAAGAAACCCCGTCTTCTCCACGGAGAAGATGATGAAGCAGCAGGAGTCACGGTCAACCCCCCACCCCCACCCCCGCGGCCGGCTCCTCCTCCGAACACAAAATCCTATGGCAGCTGCGTCGCAAATGAATATACCGGTACAAGTAATAATTACAACGCAGTATTCTTTATTAACAAAAGACAGTAACAACTACTTAACTAACTAATGAACTAACTATACAGGAGTTGTAAGATGAGTCTATGTGTGTGTGTCAGGGCGCGTGCGTGTGTAAGAGGACTGGGCGCGTGCCACGCGACCGCTCGTGACAGCCTTTGACTGCAATTGGCTTTAGGCAGCGTGGGGTCTCTTCCTCCACGTCTGTGGCAGCAACCCAGACCAGTTCCAAACAGATGATTTTATTCCTTTCTTGGGAACAAACTTCCCACTGTCACCGGTAGCCATGCTGTTGCTAGCTGCTTCGTGTGTCGATTGTCGCGTGCCAAACGGCTGTGTGAAACTAACACTACAGAAGCTCTGGGGAGCCAAAAATGCTGCACATAAAAACTCGATTTAGTTATGTTTGAAATCGCCCGTAACAAAAAATTCGAATTAATTCATTTGATCGATTTATCGCCCAAGCCTAACTGTTACTATGTAATTCATTAACCCAACACTGTTTATTAATTAGTAGTCAAACCACGAGGAGCTTTCTAAAAGGGGTCTATGCTAAAAAGAAGTAGAGCAGACTGGACAGTAGAGCACCCCACCCCTCAGCCCCGGGTTCCAAATAGGAAGTAGCTGCTGTCTCTAAGAAGCCAAACTCCATTAGATGTCTATAGATAAACATGCAGCTGTTACTCATTCTAAATAGATAGAATTACCATTCTTGTTGTGAAACATTTTTCTTAATATGTTGTTGCAAATCTTTGTTTTTTTTTCATAATATTTTTTCTTTATTGCTAGTTATTCAAGTCATAAACTGACCAATCAGATGCCTCAGTAAAAGGTGTGGTGCCCACTGGCCCCACCTCGAATGTTTGATTGACAGATTCTTCTGAGCAGCTTTCAGTGATGGGGGGTGTGGACTTTGAACTAGCTTATCATGAATGGCAACTAGTTGTTCTAAAAACGTGACTCAGACCGCCTGACTAATCACTGTTTCCTGGCTCAAAATGGCGATCGGATTTGTTCTTATTGACAACAAAGATTATTATATCAGAACATTATGTTGTTGGCTTCGGTATCTTTTAGAGCTGTTAAGCATTTTGGGCCAATCATGTATGGAGTCTCAAACTGTTCATAATTGAATAAATAAATATGACCTCATGCATATACACAATCACAATAAATCTCTCATCAATATATCAAAAGATCATGAAATTGTGAAAAATCTACACACTGATTTTAAATTAGCCATTATATTATTAAATATTTTTCATTTTACTTTAGAAACCTGTTCATTATTTTTAAAACACCATTTTAAAATATTAATTTTAATCATGGTGGATAATATTATAATTCTATGGCTTTTTCAGAAACTCAGATCTCCAAATCAATATTTTCCTAAGTATCTTTGTTTTTATATCTTTGTTTTTATTTCATGTTGCTGTTTTTCAGAATGACTTATTTATTTCATAATGAGCTTTTTCAGCAGAATGAGTCTGTCAATCAAACCAGAAAAGGCGGAGACACATTTGTGATTGGCTACTCCTTTACTCAGACATAAGCAGCAGCACCCTGACTACATCAATGGAAGATGCATCAGTGAACGTGACGGTGCAAAGCATGCACCTCAACACTAGGGGGTTGGTTCTAAATTTACGGATGAAAATTGGCTATTGAAGGTTTTAGTGTTGGTTCTGCGTTTATTTTTTTTCTCATGAAAATATAGTAGCAGACTACGTTGGGCTGGGAGGCTGTTGGAATGCCTCTAATCTTCTATGTACTGGAGCTCTGTGAACGCACCAGGATGTGTGTGGGAGGAGCTACCAGCTAATGTTTGTAGCCTGATCGCTACATGGAGCGGTGTCTGTGTATATGTCAATTTGCATGGTAGACACGGAAAATGTTCAGAGATTAGGTTTTAATTTTGAAGAGTTCTACATGGTAATCATGTTTCCAAGTTTGAGTTCATGACATCATCCCAGCTTCCACTCCCTTGATAACGGCTGCTTCAGCGGTTTTTCCATCTCTGGCTGAGTTTGAAAGCTTGCTGTCCCGCTTTAATCCTAGAGGGAACAATAAAACCAGACGACTTGATTTATAATTATTGTCTCCATGAAAATAAAAAATATAAGGT
This sequence comes from Oryzias sinensis, assembly GCA_037389245.1. NCBI lineage: Eukaryota > Metazoa > Chordata > Actinopteri > Beloniformes > Adrianichthyidae > Oryzias > Oryzias sinensis. The sequence goes on along the minus strand of JAUDJI010000069.1, from coordinate 47,084 downwards.
TCAGGAGGCCCGAGCAGGCTGGCTCTGCTGGCCGTTAGCTCGCTTTCGGGAGCCGCTACAGTGATGGCGTGTAAGGGAAACAGATGTGACGACAGACTGGATCTGTGAGCACAGACAGCGGAACTGTGTTAGCTACAGAGTAGAGATGAGCTCTGAGAGAATAGCATGAGGATTTTCAGATAAAAACTGCATTTTCCGATGCAAAAAAAATAAACATTTTGGACTTTCATTTATAGGGGTCTCACGATTTTCCAAATCCTCGATTCGATTGCATTTTCGATTCTAAGGTCACTGTTCGATTCGATTCTCGATTTTTACATTTATTCTTTTTAAAACCCAGATTGTCATTTTTTAAACTAGACTTTAGTGCAATATAATATCTGACCTTTGTTGTACCACACCACATGGTCAAATTTAAAACTTTTATTAACAACATAATGTAACAATAACCTATATCTTTAGTCAAATGAAAACTTAAAATTAACTTCCATCCAGTTTCTATTTTGTAAGTCCAGTCTTCTTCACAAAAGATGACATTCAAGTTTAAAACAAAACAAACAAAAACAATAAAACAGACATGTCCATAGTCTCTGAACAATTAAGTGTCTTAAACTATTTCTGAGCAGATGAACATAAACCACACTGATAACAACTTTTATCCCATGAGAATGATGACTGTATTTTTTCATTCTTTCATCTTCTTCCTAAAGATTTTATTTAGAGCTTCTCTTTGAGTTGTCCAAACCATTAACATTTTTAATAATAAAACAACACAAGACAATTGTAACAGTTTTGCAGTTTTAAGTTCTTCTTAAAGAAGAATTGGGAAAGAGAACTTCTTTTACATTATTGAGCATGGAGGGAATCACCGTAGCTGTGAGATGCTTTCTACTTGGGTATTCGTAGCGTGGCTGTAGCACGCTAATTAAATGCCTAAAACCCGAGTTTTCCACCAGTGAATAAAGTTGCATGTCCGTGGCTATGAATACTCCTACCGCACGCAAAATTGCATTTGCACGAGTTGAGTTGCTTGGAAGTTTAATTCCAAACGAAGACAGAAGAGTAGTTTTTGTAGTTGTAGGTTTAACACAGTGCTTCTCAATTATTTTTTGCAAGGCCCCCCCTAGGAAAAAGAAATTATTTTCCGCCCCCACCTCCCCCCCCCCTCTCACACACACACACACACACCCACATACACACACACACAGACACACACTCGCCGCGAAGACAATGTATTAGGTTAGTATCTATGAAAATTGTGTAAGTATACCTAAAATTGTATCTTTTAACAATGAAAAAGAAAAAAAGCAATATAAATCCACTTTCAACAAATATTACATTTCTTTTGCCACACAGAAACCCTGTTATAGTCTAAAATAGAAGAAAAGCTTAAAATAAAAATATCTGTCAGTCCTTAATTAAACTAAAATATTTTGACCAACTGAACCATTTGATGCAGAGAAAAATAATTCAATCAATAAATAATATTAAATGTAAATTGATCTGAAACATTAACACAACAGCACCAATATATTTAACGTTTTTAGTCTGAAGAAACAGGTAAAAAACATTGTGCTGATTTTGTTACTAAATGATAATTGTTTATTTCTGATTTCATAAAGTGCAGATGTTTTCCTGCATTACCTGCTGTCTTTATGTCAAATACGGACACCAACTATCTGGGCGCACCCCACTATTTGAGAAGCACTGGTTTAACAGATAAATAAATAAATCTATGTTTTTGTGGTGCGGAGATGCCCTGCCATGTTAGTCGTAATGCCAGTGACAGAATATGGTACGCGCACATAGCATAGCTTGCAAAGAGTTGTTTTGTTTTTTTTCGACAACGCGAACGTTGTCAACATGTCTCACTGGTGGAAATCCAAAATACTTCCACACCAGCGACTTCAGTGAAAGAAGAGGGGATTCGAGTTCTGTCGATGGGACTCCTGCATCTGCAGTTGCCATGCTATCTTTTGAGCGGCTGTTAGAGGAGTTGACTCACAGCACTTCAACAGGAGTGTTTTTTTCCACTTGGCAAGTAACCGGACGCAACATGGGGGCGTGGGAGCATCAACGATTCCATTTTTAATTCGGAGTTCGAGACTGTGACTTAATTTCGATCCATTTCGTTTTAAAGTCGAAATCGTGACACCCCTAGTAAGGACCTTGTATGTTACTATTGCTAGCAGATTGGTCACAAAGCCTCCGTATGCCCAATTTGCAAGACTAAATTCACAGGTGCTTGCTAGGCACCCAGGCCAGAGACAGAGAGCAGGGCCTGTTCACACGGACAAAGACATTTTCCAGCCACTTAAATCTGTGACTGTGAATGGACAGCAGGTTACTGCTATGCTGGACACTGGCAGTTTCGTTTCTTTGGTCAAACAGGGCTGCACGGTGGCGCAGTGGTTAGCGCTCTTGCCTCACAGCAAGAAGGCCTCCGGTTCAAGTCCCGGCTGGGGGACATGAAAAACTACATCAACGGGGGGCCTTTCTGTGTGGAGTTTGCATGTTCTCCCCGTGCATGCGTGGGTTTTCTCCGGGGTCTCCGGCTTCCTCCCAAAACATGCTTCATAGGTTAATTGGATACTCTAGGTATGACTGTGAGAGTGAATGGATGTGTGCAGGTTGGCTCTGTTTCCCCCACAAGTGGCCGGGACAGGCTCCGGGATCCCCGTGACCCCGAAAGGGATAAACTGCTAAGAAAATGAATGAATGGTCAAACAGAGTTTAATCCCTTTTGGTGGACGTGATTATGGCAGGCAAACAAATGTTGTGTGTGTACATGGCGACAAACATTTGTATGCAAAAGCCAATGTAACTGTGACCATAAATGTACAATCATGTCTTTTGACTGCTGGAGTGGGAGAAAACCTGCCTTGTTGATTTGATTTTGGGGTGTGATTTACTTATGTTGATGTTGGGGGTCTTATTAAATGAGGCTACTGAAACAGCTAAAGCCAAGCTGAGCTAGCTGTTAGTGAGTCAGCACCCGTGCTTACTAGAGCTCAGGCTAAAGCTCGGATGCAAAGTCTTCCACACATGGATGACAGTTTCTTTGATGGCAGGGGTTGACATAGCCCAGAAATTTGAAATTTTGAAAGTTACTGGCCCGACACCGCGCACAGTGTGACCAACCACTCCGCAGGTGCTTGCAACTTTAGGGGGGTCCGGGGGCATGCCCCCCCGAAAAATTTTAACATGGTGCAATTTGGCATCTAGCACTTATTTATACACTTTTCAATGACTGAAAATAGAGAATATCAAACTTAAATCTGCTCTAGTCTGTTTTAGATGTTTTGAAGAGAGCACTGCAGTTTAGTAGGTAACACTAGTTAAGAAGTTTTCATGCTGCCTCTAATCACTGCTATTTCACATTTGTTCCTAATCAATAGTTAAGAAGTTTTATTTACTTTTTTGCTCTGACTGCCTTAAGGTTCTACTTTTTGTTACTGTTGCAAAGTTACATTTACTTTTTAGTTACTTTTTAGTTACTTTAGTTACTTAATTAAATTAAAAAATTAAATACAATTAAAGCCGCAAGCGGCGTTGTATGGCCCGCAGACGCAACCCGCCTTCCTCGCCCAACTCTACGCACCACAACCTCCCTCACTGCCCACTTTTGATAAAGGCTAGTCAAAACGGCATTTGCTAATTATGCTAACTATGCTAGCTATGCTTATGTGGCTAAAAGTGCTAGCATAGCGATCAGCATCATCAACTGACTCAGAAAAAAACATTACCTAAAATTCTAATTATGCTAACTATGCTAGCTATGCTAACATAGCTAAAAGTGCTAGCATAGCGATCAGCATCATCAACTGACTCAGAAAAACACATTCCTCCAATGGTGAGAGCTATATGCCATAATTTGATAAAAAACCCACTTTTTCCAAAATGGCGGCTTTTTTTTTTTAATATCCATAGCAACCATTTTATGTTTTGGTCCCCTTGAGAAGACGAACAAATTGACGTCAGTTTCCGACAAATCGGTAAAAGTAAATTTTTTGCCGTCCTTAACAACAGTGGTTTTATGCTAACCACGCCCACATTCCTTATATGTCCATATCCAGTGTTTTTCAATGTATTCAGTTTCAGGCATGAATGCATGCATTCAATTTTCACTGTATTGTGTTGAAAGGCATGGGAGTTATGACAGTGCGCCACTTTGCTAGCTCGCCACGCGCACGCCGTTCAAAATCTACAACTTCTAATTCCAACATTTTGTCCAGAGTAGCTGGCCGTTGGTGCCCGAAAAGTTACGAGACGATTGATGAAAATTCCAGCGACGAGTTTTCATTTGTATCTGGTGCTAGAGGTGCTTTTTTGAGAAAATTCCAGATGGCGGCCTTTTCCCAAGGTCAAAGGTCAACGACACTTCTGGGGTGTTTGTAGACTGGAGCTGGCAGCAAGTCTGTGCAATTGCGTGAAAATCCTTCAAACAAAAGTGTCTTTTCCCCATATTGTGGGAAAACACGAAAATCGCCAATTCTCAGAGTTCGCCACAAGATGGCCACCAAGCCGTAGGTCGTATGGCCGTCCCATAATGATTTCAAAACATCTTTGGGATATCCCCGACACGTGTGTCTTGGTTTCGCGACTGTATTTTGAAGTACATTTTGTTCGGCCCCACACGCGATTTTCGGCCCATTCATTTTTTTGACGGGATCGCGGGCCGTGATGTCATCGTCTTCGGGGGGGGGGGGGGGGTGACGTTGACTTTGTGGAAAATTCATTTGCAATTTATCCCAGGTGTGTGCACATTTTGGTGACTTTTCGAGCACGGGCGGGGGTCAACTTCTCGCTGAAAGGCGGCGAAGTCGTCGTTCCAACTGCGAAAACAATATGGTCCTTGCAGTCAGTGACTGCTGCTGCGGGCCATAATTAAAGCCGCAAGCTGCGTTGTATGGCCCGCAGACGCAACCCGCCTACCACGCCCAACTCTACGCACCACAACCTCCCTCACCGCCCTCACTGCCCACTTTTGATAAAGGCTAGTCAAAACGGCATTTGCTAATTATGCTAACTATGCTAGCTACGCTAATGTGGCTAAAAGTGCTAGCATAGCGATCAGCATCATTAACTGACTCAGAAATACACATTACCTAAAATGCTAATTATGCTAACTATGCGAATTATGCTAACATAGCTAAAAGTGCTAGCATAGCAATCAGCATCATCAACTGACTCAGAAAAACACATTACGTTAAATGCTTATTACACTAACTATGCTAGCTATGCTAATGTGGCTAAAAGTGTTAGAATAGCGATCAACATCATTAACTGACTCAGAAAAACACATTACCTAAAATGCTAATTATGCTAACTATGCTAGTTATGCTAACATAGCTAAAAGTGCTAGCATAGCGATCAGCATCATCAACTGACTTACAAAAACACAATACCTAAAATTCTAATTATGCTAACTATGCTAGTTATGCTAATGTGGCTAAAAGTGTTAGCATAGCGATCAGCATCATTAACTGACTCAGAAAAACACATTACCTAAAATGCTAATTATGCTAACTATGCTAGTTATGCTAACATAGTTAAAAGTGCTAGCATAGCGATCAGCATCATCAACTGACTCAGAAAAACACATTACCTAAAATGCTAATTATGCTAACTATGGTAGCTATGCTAATGTGGCTTAAAGTGTTAGCATAGCGATCAGCATCATTATCTGACTCAGAAAAACACATTGCTCCATTGGTGAGAGCTATATGTCATAAGATGATAAAAAACCCAGTTTTTCCAAAATGGCGGCTTTTCTGTTGATTTTATCTCCATAGCAACCATTTTATGTTTTGGTCCCCTCGGGAGGACGAACAGATTGATGTCAGTTTCGGTCAGATCGGTAAAAGTAAACTTTTTGTTGTCCTTAGCAACAGTGGTTTTATGCTAACCACGCCCACATTCCTTATATGTCCATATCCAGTGTTTTTCAATGTATTCTGTTTCAGGCATTAATGCATTCATTCAATTTTCACTGTATTGTATTGAAATGCATGGGAGGTATAACAGTGCGCCACTTTGCCAGCTTGCCACGCGCACGCCGTTCAAAATCTACAACTTCTAATTCCAACATTTTTTCCACAGTAGCTTGCCATTGATGCCCAAAAAGTTTCGAGACGATCGATAAAAATTCCAACGACAAGTTTACGATTGAATCCAGCGGTAAAGGTGTTTTTTTATAGAAAATTCAAGATGGCGGCCTTTTCCCGAGGTCAAAGGTCGACGAAACTCCAGAGGTAATTGTGGACTTGCTCTAGCAACATGTGAGTGAAATTTCGTGAAAATCCCTGGAAAAAAAGTTCATTTTTTCATATTGTGTCTAAACGCGAAAATGGGGAATTTGCAGATTTTGGCACAAAATGGCCGCCAAACCGTAGGTCGTGTCACCATCCCGTAATGATTTCAAAACTTCCTTTGGATATCGCGAACAAGGGTAGATTGGTTTCGTTTGGCGATTCTCAAAAAAAAAGTCCCGAATTTTTTCGTGTTTGCCGAGTCGGCACATTTTTTTGCGACGGTTTTTTGCATACCACGCCCACATTCCTTTATCGATCTTGTCGTGCGTGACATCGTTTTTTTCAGCGCGGGCCAGGGAATTGCATATTTCCTCTTCACGACATTCCGATGAAAAATGTGCGAGCTAGCTAAGATGGCAACGGTTGCGAGCTCGCCACGCGCACACCGTTCAAATTCTACAACTTCTAATTCCAACATTTTGTCCAGAGTAGCTGGACGTTGATGTCCGAAAAGTTACGAGACGATTGATGAAAATTCCAACGACGAGTTTTCGTTCGTATCTGGTGCTAAAGGTGCTTTTTGAGAAAATTACAGATGGCGGCCTTTTCCCGAGGTCAAATGTCAACGACACTTCTGTGGTGTTTGTAGACTGGAGCTGTCAGCAAGTGTGTGCAATTGCGTGAAAATCGCTCCAATAAAAGTGTCGTTTCCCCATACCGTGGGAGAACACGAAAATCGCCAATTCTCAGAGTTCGCCACAAAATGGCCGCCAAGCTGTAGGTCGTGTGGCCGCGCCGTAATGATTTCAAAACTTCTTTGGGATATCCCCGACACGTGTGTTTTGGTTTCGCGACTGTATTTTGAAGTACATTTTGTTGGGCCCTTTTTTTGGGCGATTTTCGGCCCATTCATTTTTTTGACGGGATCGCTGGCCGTGATGTCATCGTCTTCAGGGGGGTGACGTTGACTTTGTGGAAAATTCATTTGCAATTTATCCCAGGTGTGTGCACGTTTTGGTGACTTTTCGAGCATGCGGCGGGGGTCACATTCTCGCTGAAAGGCGGCGAAGTCGTCGTTCCAACTGCGAAAACAATATGGTCCTTGCAGTCAGTGACTGCTGCTGCGGGCCATAATAATGAAACAAAGCAGAAACAATATAGAAGTTTTTGCAGTCAGGTGGCCTATGTATTTCAATGCGGCCTGTCTTTTACCATAGGCTGGGCATGTCTTTTTGGCTTTAAACCCGTTCTTTGAGGGCTTTTTTGGGCTTTTTTGTGTTTTTGTCGTCATTTTTGCGACTACAATTTTAAGGTTTGTGCGATGGTGTTGTGCGTGTGTGTTAATGGCTGGTGTGTTTTTGTTGCGTTACACAATTGTCGTGTCGTTTTTTGCTTTGTGCGACTTTTGACCCCATTTTTTGGCGTTTTGACGCGTTTTTTTGACGTTTTGGACCTTTTTGAGTGTTCGACCCTCGTAGCAGTTACAATATGGTCTTTGCAGTCTATGACTGCTGCAGGGCATAATTAAATTACTGAGATCATTAAGCTAACTAGAAATACCTACTGCTTACAGTGTTGTAAAGAATAACAAAATTAAGTAGTTTGACATTCTACTGCATTTGAGTCTGAGATTCAGGTATTTGGAGTTGCCTTTGATTCTATGACATTCAGCTTAACGATTAGTGCATACAGTTTTATCTTCAATGCATTCATTAAATATGTTGCTGTCCATAGCACTAATTCCACCCATTACTCCATCTAACATATTCCTATCTATTCCTGCCATGTCTTCCACATCTCTGACATGCTTCAGTCTCTCTTCAGTGAAGGTGTCTGATTTTTGATCATCGCGGTGAAAAACCACCAGGGGGCGCGCTGATCTGTATGTCAGTTTAAATAAATCTGCGTAAAATGTAATAATAACCCACTGGCTTGTTCCTAGGCAGGAGGTCGATGATCGACTTTGTAGTTGTTTCAGGCGACGTTCGGCCTTGTGTCTTGGACACTCGGGTGAGGAGAGGGGCGGAGCTGTCCACCGATCACTACCTGGTGGTTAGTTGGATTCGCTGGCGGCAAAGGAAGCCGGAAAGACTTGGAAGACCCAAACGTACTGTGAAGGTCTACTGGGAACGTCTGGCTGAGCCCTCCGTTAGGGAAGTCTTCAACTCCCACATCCGGGAGAACTTCAAACAGGTACCGAGGGAGGTTGAGGGACATTGAGTCCGAGTGGACCATGTTTTCCACTTCCATTGTCTCTGCTGCTGCTCGGAGCTGTGGTCGCAAGGTCTCTGGTGCCTGTCGCGGCGGTAACCCCCGAACCCGGTGGTGGACACCGGAAGTAAGGGATGCCGTCAAGCGGAAGAAAGAGTCCTACCAGGTCTGGCTGGCTTGTGGGACTCCAGAGGCAGCTGACAGGTATCGGCAGTCTAAGCGAGCTGCGGCCTGGACCGTTGCGGAGGCAAAAACTCGGGTCTGGGAGGAGTTCGGTGAGGCCATGGAGAAGGACTATCGGTTGGCCTCGAAGAAATTCTGGCAAACCGTCCGGCTTCTCAGGAGGGGAAAGCAGTTCTCCACAGGGACAGTTTTAAGTGCATGTGGGGGGCTGTTGACCTCGACTGGGGACATTGTCGGGCGGTGGAAGGAATACTTCGAGGATCTCCTCAATCCCGCTGACACGCCTTCTTTTGAAAAAGCAGAGGGTGAGGACTTTGGGGTGGACCTGTCTATTACCCGGGCTGAAGTCACCGAGGTAGTCAACGAGCTCCTCGGTGGAAGGGCCCCGGGAGTGGATGAGGTCCGCCCTGAGTACCTCAAGTCTCTGGATGCTGTGGGAGTGTCTTGGCTGACACATCCCTGCAGCATCGCGTGGCAGTCGGGAACTGTACCACTGGACTGGCAGACAGGGGTGGTGGTTCCCCTCTTTAAGAAGGGGGACCGGAGGGTGTTCCAACTACAGGGGAATTACACTCCTCAGCCTCCCTGGGAAAGTCTATGCCAGGGTACTGGAGAGGAGAGTCCGTCCGATAGTCGAACCTCGGATTCAGGAACAACAGTGCGGTTTCCGTCCTGGTCGTGGAACAGTGGACCAGCTCTACACCCTATCTAGGGTGCTGGAGGGATTGTGGGAGTTCGCTCATCCGGTCCCTATGTGTTTTGTGGATTTGGAGAAGGCGTTCGACCGTGTCCCCCGTGGTATCCTGTGGGGGGTGCTCTGGGGAGTATGGGGTCCGGGGAGCCTTACTAAGGGCTGTCCGGTCTCTGTATGACCAGAGTAGGAGCTTGGTTCGCATAGCCGGCAGTAAGTCAGACCTGTTCCCGGTCCACGTTGGACTCCGGCAGGGCTGCCCTTTATCACCGGTTCTGTTCATAGTTTTTATGGACAGAATTTCTAGGCGCAGCCAGGGTCGGAGGGGATCTGGTTTGGGGACCACAGGATTTCCTATCTGCTTTTTGCAGATGATGTTGTCCTGTTGGCTTCATCGAGCCAGGACCTCCAGCGTGCACCGGGGCGGTTTGCAGCCGAGTGTGATGCGGCTGGGATGAGGGTCAGCACCGCTAAATCCGAGGCCATGGTTCTTGCCCGGAGAAAGGTAGCTTACCATCTCTTGGTGGGTGGAGTATCCTTACCCCAGGTGGAGGAGTTTAAATATCTGGGGGTCTTGTTCACGAGTGAGGGAAGACCGGAGCGTGAGATTGACAGGCGGATCGGAGCGGCGTCGGCGTAGTTATGTGGTCGCTGTATCGGTCCGTTGTCGTGAAGAGAGAGCTGAGCCGAAAAGCAATGCTCTCAATTTACCGGTCGATCTTCTCTCCAATACTCACCTATGGTCATGAGCTATGGGTCATGACCGAAAGAACGAGGTCCCGAATACAAGCGGCTGAAATGAGCTTCCTCCATAGGGTGGCGGGGCGCTCCCTTAGAGATAGGGTGAGAAGCTCGGCCACCCGCGGAGAGCTCGGAGTAGAACCGCTTCTCCTCCACATCGAAAGGACCCAGTTGAGGTGGCTCGGGCATCTATTCCGGATGCCTCCTGGATGCCTCCCTGGAGAGGTGTTCGCCTCGGAATGCCTCGGGGTTCCCCCAGAGGAGCTAGAGGAAGTGGCTGGGGCGAGGGAAGTCTGGGCATCTCTGCTTAGACTGCTGCCCCCGCGACCCGGTCCCGGATAAGCGGAGGAAGATGGATGGATAGTTGGATAGATGGGCTTGTTCCCTCGTTGTTGCTGTTTAACATTGTTTTGTATTGAATTGCTACATTCAATAAAGTTTGAAAAAAAAATAGAATGAGCGCGTGCCGTGTGGTGCTCGGCAGTGACGGCCGCGCGCACAGGCGGGAGAGAAGGAGAAGTGATAAAAGGTTTCCCATAGAAACCCTTGAAGTCTGAACACAGGACTAGCAGAAAAAGTAAATTATTGAGTCGAGGTAAATCTACACATTTTCGCAAAATATACGTTATTGAAAAAGGTGAAAAATATATTAACCGTTAGATCAGTGACGTGCAGTCAGGAGAGGCAGGTGAGGCTGTGCCTCACCTGTCATTATGGGAAGAAAAGAGAAAAAAAAAATTCACTTATTATATTCAATCAGTAATTTGTGCTTTGCAGTCATTTTCCATTTAACTGTACCATTTTTGGGTGTTTTTTCTTTTCAAAATCGCTGAATTTCCGCATTTGACGTGCGATGAAGCACCAGCCCGCTGAGCCTCACCTTGGATTGCGCAATACCTATGTAGTCAGACGGTACTGCTGTCTCTCTGTATATCGGTTCAATCACTCGTACTATATGAGCTGAGTTTGCATAATTTAGCAGATGTATATGATGTACAGTGTTTGTTTTTATAAATAACTGTATGTGAGGGACGTGTTTCTTGTGCTGAGCGCTAAACGCCGGCAAAAAAGCTGCTGGGTGAGGCCAGCAGTTCTCGTGCCTCATGTTAGGGGGCGCCAGTGAGCCCTGAGATTATGATGCTAAAAAATACTAGAAGAAGTGATAGCAAGCGGCAAGTCATTTTCTTCAGAAGGAGCGGCGTATGGACTTTATTTACAAGTAAAGGTAAGACGATAATAACGTTTGTGATTTTTTCTATGCTGCAGTTTGTATATGAAAAAAAAAACATGTTGAAATGATATTTTAAACAAAACATGTTAACTGTTGTCAATCAAATGGTGAATAAGTTACTCAGTATGGTTCATATGTTTGTAAATCTGACTGATGACGTCAGTGCCTCACCAGCCGTTAACCTCACCGCACGTCACTGCGTTAGATATTTTAGTGGCCCGAGCGGACAAGTGAAAAATAAAGTCTTGTGGTCCGTACTGTTCGAAAAACAGGACCGGGCCAGCGGGCAAATGGCTATGTCGAGCCCTAGATGGGAGAAAAGAAATGCAAAAAAAGTCCAGAGACGGTTTGAAAGAAAAAACATAAGTTGCCGGGTCCTGAGATCCCAACCGCAGCAGATACTTTTGAAATACCAGCTGACATTTTAGCTTTACAAAATGAAGACCAAACTTTAAAACCTTTCTTCGCCAAAGTGACGACGGAAAGTGACAAATGTTTAGGAAATGTGCAGGTTATTGTTGTTGATGATGTTCTGTGTGCAGGTGAAGGTGAACACCTACAGTTAGTTGTTCCAACCACCTCAGGCATCATGCTCTTAGCACACACACTTCCATGGGCGGGTCACCTGGGTCGTCGCAAAACATATTGTGTTAGTTCATGTTTTTCTGGCCATCTATGTACACTGATATTCAGACGTACTGTGCAACATGTCCTACCTGCCAGAAAACTGTCATTATACATAAGTCAGACAGAGCATTACTGCACCCACCTCCTATCATTTCCACACCAATCAGGAGAATAGCCATGGACATTGTTGGACCTTTACCAAAGAGCAGCAGTGGTCACGAGTATATCCTGGTGGTCTGTGATTATGCTACACGGTTCCTAGTAGGGTTGTGCCGATGGGCGATACCATCTTCCATCGTGATGGGTGACTGACATCCCGATGTAGAGACACCATCGTGATGCCACGCCCCCGCCACCCTTCGAGTAGACACCATAAACCACGGTTACATGTGCAGAATATCTTGGATCGGTTCAATGGTCGGATTAGAATCCAACCGTGTACATGGGCCCAGAAAAACGTTTTCAGAATATAACAAACATTCACATGGGTCACACTTTCAGTCGGAATAACTCATTTGCACATGCACAGTAGGGTTTGAAAACTGGAAGCGGATATCAGTCCTGCCGAGCGGCTATATACACTGACATGTCAGGTCGGTAATATACGAGACGATCTTCTAAATGTGCTTTTAATAATGTAACGATTATTATGAAGCGCCTGTTCGCTCATCATTTTATTTTTAATCCGTGTGGTCAGAGCTTTGTCTGTTGAAGAACGGAGCCGGAAATGAAGCCAGGATTAGCAGTATGCTAAAACGGGCTAACAACATTAGCTTTGGGTGGTGCTGCAATCTTCATCCTGGCTGCACGTAAACATGTGGGAATAACATCAGCCTTTATTTAGTCGGGACACGACTGGACACACAAATCCACGTGATTGAACGGTTTCTAAGGACTGAGCAACATTTCTGCTTAGAAGTTCAAACCGCTGTGTGTGCTTACGATCCTAGCTCTGCTGTGCTCAGAATGACACACACCTTTAGACCCGAGTTCGGTAGCTTGTTCCCCTAAAGCTGCGGGACGGATCGCAGTCCTAAATCATGAAGGCGAAGCTAAAGCGAGACTGAAGGAGAACAGGAAGTTGTTGTCCTTAACATTCAATTTACTTTTTATATGCCTCTTCCCCTTAGTATGATCAGTGATTTGTGATATTATATATTTTATTATTATTTTAATGTTGTTAATTATTTATTGTATGTAGCTTTTTTTTAATGAGTTGTATTTTAAATTATTTTAATTGATCACTGAACTACAAAAACCCATCAGGACACATGTCCCATAATCCATTGTTTTGTAGTCTAAGGGGAGCTTTCAGTCAGTTCAGTACTAAATTTCCAGCTGTGTTCGCGTAGGTCGGCACCTTGCTCCCACCCCTTTCTTCTGATATTTTTTGGTTTTGATTGACTGGTGATGTTGGAGCAAAAACAAAAATATACGTCTCACACCAGGTGATCTGCGCAGCGTTGCGACCATCTGGGTGATCTCAAACACGCTTATTGTGCATCTTGGCCAACTTGAATTTCCATCCCCTAATGTTTACATACATTGTTTGTAACTGTGAAATGACCGAACGGTTACTGCGGTAATCACTTTGTTACTAAAAACTTTTTTTTATTCTGAATGCATGGTATTTTATTTACTATGATTACCGTAGTAACCTTTCGGTCATTTCACAGTTAATAAAATGTGACACTGAATTTGAAACAGCACATTGTAATTTCGGCTTCTATTATTAAAGTACTTAATAATATCATCCCGGTCGTTGAGAGAAAACATCGTCCACTGCCAATTTAGGGGACATAATTATGAAAAAGAAAATTTCTGCATGTTCTGCTGCAGCTACGCATATATCTGCGGTACCTTTTCACCAGTACAGAGTTCCCTCATTTTATTGCAGGAGTTTCTTTCTAAAAATAACCATGATCGCTGAAATCCAAAGAGTCTGAATACAGAAGTTTATGACAGTAAAACTTCTCACTGCCTACATACACTTTTCTCAGACTGACATGAACATTTTAATCCTTTTCTCTTGTTTGAAATCTCAAACTTTAATGGAAATTAAGTCCAGGATCTTAGAATAAAAACAAAGATCTGATGGATCAAAGATTTCTGTAGATATGAAGAACTCCGTGTACAGGAGACACGGCACGGACTGAGGAGATTGATTGACAGGGTCTCCTGCCAATCAGGACACAGAACAGGGCACTGTTTTAAAAAATGCAGCATAATCGCTCTAAAAGAATAGGCTAAACCGGTAAAGATGAACTGCGACGTAGAAAGGGAAAACTGTCTTCTGTTCTGTTTGACAGGAATTTTAGAGGAATACAGGTTGGAGCACAGACTGCAGAAGGGGGGAAGAAAATGTCACTTCTTGATCATGTGGGCAGATAAAAAACAAAACAAAACATGGGTCTCTGATATTGTTCGGTCGGCCTGACCAAACATGAGGGCGGGCTGGATCCAGCCCGCGGGCCGTAGTTTGCCCACCCCTGAACTAGTGTGAAATATATGACTGAGCAGTTTTCGACTTTTATTGGTGTTTGTCAATACACAAATTCATTTAAAAGTATAAAAAGGGCTTTTTCTTGTGTTTGTATTCCTGCAGCACTCCCCCAGCATTGGATGACTGAAGAGGTTCTGGAGCTGGGGTTCACCTTATTCAGCCTGATTTGGGCTTCAGTTGATGTTTGGTGATCAGAACTCTGATTCTTCTTAGAAGGAGACGCTCACGCTCTTTTAGCAGAGGCAGAGCGTGAACGTTGATCTGATCTGGTTGGAAGCCACTCCATCCCGAAGCTGCACCGCTGAGTTCCGTTCACCAGGGGCAGTGTTACGGCTTTGCTCGCCCGATTATTCTGCTCATCCGTCAGGTTGCCAGATGTTTCGAAATGTCTGTGAGGATTCGTCTGAAGCAGCAGCTGCGAAGGTGCACCGGTGTTAGACGGTGGCTACCGTGAATGCAGTCCCGCCATCCTCACAGATATGTATGGAGCGCACATTGTTTTGATCTTAACAAACGCAGCTGCTAAACGTGATTTCTAGGTGGGTGTTTATCCAAGATCCTTCAGTCATACGCTAACGACCGGTTACCCCATCAGCTGGAGAGGGGGTCAGGTGGGCAGACTCTGTGTAACAGCTGCATAACCAGCAGTGTGCTGTTTGTGGTAAACTTGCAGCAGCTTGTGTCTCAGAATAACATTTATGTGAATGAGTGCTTCAGTGCACAGAAACATGACAGTAAATGACTGGATGTACTATCATCAGAATCAGCCCAGGTGTGTAACTAAAGGTGGTAAAAGTCTAGCTCCAAAAACATTTTTAGTCTTCTTCAGGCAGAGGAGGAATACCAAAGTGTTTTAGAATATATTTTATAAAACTAAAATAATGTATTTAATTCTGAGTTTGGTGTTTTGACCCCTCCCTAATGAATTTCTGGTTTAACCTATTTTCTCCTCATTTTGATGAACTCTACTTTTTCCTGAATGAAAGATTAACGGCAGCTGATGTTTTTCCTATCAGGATTTTTAATTTATTAATTTGCTTCGGTCAGAGATGTCAGTGGAGCTGACACAGTGCAGAGGAAGCTGCCAGCATACGAGCAGGAACTGGGTCCTACCTGTGCATCTTTCCTCTGATGTGATGCTGAGCAGCACTGCACAAACCTTCCCTGACATGACTCTTTGATATAGTAGTTAAGCACAAACAGACTTCTCCCAGATGCATTTTCTCTCTAATAAATGTGACTGACAGGTACGCTGAGTAAATGCTGAATGTAAACGAACATTTACTTGACCGCATGAAGAAGCCCACATAAAGGAAAATCCACAACTGTTTCTTTGTTTCTGTTACTGAATAACGTATTCATGTTAAAAGCCACAATATACTGCATTGCTATGAAACAGATTTGTTTATTTTCATATTTTCCATTATTACAATCCTCACATCAGCATTCAGTTTTTTCATTGACAAAGAAACATTTCTAAACAACAGCCAAAACTCAAACATCAACTTGTTAATAAAGCTTAAAACCTAAATATAAACATGGAAAAACTCCTAAATGAAGCAAGTCTAATATGAACATTTTAAACTGGAGTTTTTGTCATGATTCGGAGGAGCGGCAGACCCAGATGCTTGAACCCAGAATGAGGACACAGGCAGATGAGAGGTAAGAAAGGGTTTTTATTCTTTCCTTCCAGGAAGATGTTGCTGGCGTGAATGTGATCCAGAGAGGTCCAGGAGCGAAGCTTGAGGCGTGGCTGGAGGTAGAAGCCGGGCGCTAGCAGAGGGTGGCATTTCCAGAACAGCAGGGGCTCCAAACTGACTTCCACACAGGTGACTGGCAGAGCAGGAATCCTGAGACAGGAATAGTAAGGTTAGTTGCTGTGATCAGCATAGGATGGGCCAAAACATGGATGACGAGACCGTGCTAGTCACCATGGGTGTTAACGATCTTGCCAAGAGTTGTGAGCTGGGCCCCCAAGGCAGAGTTGATGAGGATGAATCTGGTCACAGCTGGTGGAGTCAGGAGCAGAGCAGAAGCGGCTGACAGAGGTGCCATGACAGTACCCCCCCAACGACCGCCTCCAGGCGGTCCAGGACGACGATCCGGGTGGGCACGGTAGAAGTCGAGATAAGGGTGGGGTCCAAAAATGATGAACGGGAGACCCAGAGCGCTCAGACCATACCTCCCAATCGATCAAGAACTGATGGCCGCCGCACCCGACGCCGTATGTCCAAGATGCGTTGACGTGTACGCCGGAGTGCCATCGATGAGCCGGGCGGGTGGTGGGGAAGGAAGGCGAGCACAAACTGCTGTCAGAGACCGGCTTGATCTGGGAGACGGGAAGGACTTCCGGTGGATTCTTGAGAGCTGCTGGAGGTGAAGACGGACACAGGAGGATTACGATTTTGCTCATAGTATATGGACCAGATGTACCTGGGAGCAAGTTTGACGTGGCCTGATGGGGATGTTCCGGATGACAGCCATACCCTGTCCGGTTGATAACTGGGCTTCCACCACCCCAGGACGGTTAATATCTGGCAGTTGCTTTCCTTCGTCCGAGGAGAGCTGCCTGGTTTGTTGCCGACGCCGCTGACAGCGCGGAGATGTTCGTACTGAGGGCACTGCCAAGTCCAGTTCGTGACGGAAACAGTGGTGGTGGGAACCGGTGAGGTTTTCTGAAGGGAGACACCCCTGTAGCAGAAGAGGGTTGAGAGTTTTGGGCGTACTCTATCCATACCAAAAATTTGGACCAGTCCGAAGGATTGTCGGCAGCTAGGCAACGGAAGGACGCTTCCAGCTCCTGATTAGCCCGTTCGGCTTGGCCGTTGGACTGGGGATGGTAGCCCGAAGTTAAACTGACTGTGGCACCCAGGGCGGAGCAAAGGCCTTCCAGACTTGAGAACAGAATTGAGGGCCTCGACCGTGACACTATGTCGGACGGAATGCCATGATGATCGAAAATGTGGGATGAACCAGATGTCGGCGGTCTCGTGGCGGTAATTGGGGTAGAGAATGAAAATGAACAAATTTAGAAAAACCGGCTCTATGACAGTGAAAATAATTGAGTGACCATGGATGGAGGAAGACCGTGACAAAGTCCAGCGCAATGGGACCATGGCTTCGACTGGGAGTGGGCAGAGGATGCAACAGACCAGAGGGAGGAGAGGGGATGTCTTGGACCTGAGCACAAGTGGTGCAGGCGGCCATATACTCCCGGACGCCCTGGGCCTGCAGTGGCCAGTAGAATCGCTGGGCGGAGGAGATGGAGGGTACGGTGAACCCTTCAGACAGGCGCGATGTGGGAGGTATGGGCTCCAGGTTAGCACGTCTGACCTTAGGAGCTGGGGACATATAGAGTACCATTAGGTGGGAGTAGGTGATTCTCGCTCACCTGAGCTTGGGCGACCTCTGGTTTCGATGTCCCAGGTGAGGTTACCACAACACAGGTAGGAGTGGAGAATGCTGGAGGTGGTGGTGGACTCCAGAGGAGCAGAATTTTTCGAGACAAAGGCCAGGTTTTGGCGTTCGATCCGGTCTGTAGGTGATTGTGAACTTGAATCGACGGAAGAACAAGCACCAACGGGCTTGACGTGAGTTGAGTCTTTTTGCAGATCGGAGATAGGAAAGATTCTTATGGTCTATCCATACTATGAAAGGAAGAGCCGCTCCTCCAGCCACGACGCCATTCCTCGAGAGGGCAAGTTTTATGGCTACCAGTTCACGACATTGCCCACATCGTAATTTTTTCAGCCGGGAGAGCTTCTTTGAGAAGAAGGCACAGGGTTTTAATTTCCAGATGCTTCTCTTCAGACAGGACTGCCCCAACCCCAGAATCTGAGGCTCAACCTCACAACAAATTGCCGGTTGGTGTCTGGAAGGGATCAGGATGGGGGCTGAGACGCACATTCTTTAAGGGTATCAAGGCATTCTGAGCTGCAGAGCTCCATTCAAAGGTCTTAGAGGTAAAGTGTTGAGTAAGAGGCGCGCGATGGAGCTAATTCCTGATAAAACGGCGATAGAAGTTAGCGAAACCTAAAAACTGCTGCAACTTTTTACGAGTTTTGGGTGGTTCCCACTGAGAAACGGCTTCGATTTTTGCGGGGTCAGGGCGGATGCTACCTGCCTCGAAAATGTATCCCAGAAAAGGAATAACGGACGATGAAAAGCGCGACTTCAGCCTTAACAAATAAATGATTTTCAGAAAGTCTCTGTAAAAACCGCAAGGCGAACGTGATTCTTGTGTTGAGCGTGTGTCTGTGGAATAAATCAGATATCATCCAGGTAGACAAAAACGGCGGCTCCATGAATCACGGAGGACGCCATTGACAAGACGCTGAAAAACAGCAGGCGCCAAGTAGTTAAACCAAGGGCATGACCAGATATTCGAGTGACCTAATGGAGTCTTGAAAGCAGTTTTCCATTCATCTCCTTCTTTAATGCGAACGAGATGGTATGCGTTGCGGAGGTCGAGCTTGGAAAATATGCGAGCTTCTTGAATGGAGTCGAACACGGAACTGATGAGAGGCAGAGAGTATTTGTCTTTAACTGTAATCTGATTTAACTCACGATAATCAATGCAGGGTCTTAAGGACTTGTCTTTTTCTACAAAGAAAAACCAGCCCCTGCAGGAGAAGAGGAAGGGCGAATGTGTCCCGAAGATAGCGCCTCATGGATGTATTTTTCCATGGCAACCTTCTCGGGACCAGAGAGATTAAACAACCTTCCTTTAGGTAATGTAGCACCATCCAAGAGGCGGATGGAACAATCATAGGGCCTATGTGGAGGTAATGACCCTGCTTTGTTTTTGCAAAGACCGTGGCGCGTAGGTCATGATAACAGATCGGAACGTTAATAAGATCAACACCGGACGGGCTGGCAGTGGGACCAACGACGGGGAAATAGCAGATCGAGACAATTGGCTACAAAATTCACCCAGTTAATAATGCGGTGGTTAACCCAATCGAGCTGGGGGTTATGCTTCCTGAGCCACGAGAAGCCTAAAACTATGGGAGTCTGGGGAGTGCGGGTGATGAAAAACTGGATGTTTTCTCTATGATTACCGGAGGTGACAAGCATAATAGGTTTAGTACGGTGAGTAATAAGAGAGAGGGGTTGCCCACCCAAACCGGCCGCTGATCAGTGTCGAGCTTTTCGAGGGGAAGTGAGAGATCAGAAACAAGACTATGATCGATGAGACTCTGTTCAGCACCCGAATCAACGAGGAGCTTGGAGGTCGGCTACTTTGGACTGGCATACTAGCTTGACAGGAGAAGTAAAAATCTCGGAAAGAGAAGTGGAGTTACCCGCCCGCAGCCTGCTCTAGCGGGGTTCTGGAGTTTAAACGTAACTCACACTGGTTTACTTGATGTCCTCGAAGTCCACAGTAAAGCATGCGCTGCCCGACGCCTCAGACGCCAGCAGAAATTTTAGAGAGTCCAACCTGCATAGGTTCCTCGAGGGCTGTGTGGATTTCTAAAGCAATCGGCGGAGGAAAAGGAGGGTTAATATTTTGCAAGGCTTTGTCGGACATCTTACGTGCAGGAAGCGATCTTTAATGGTGGCGCTCCCTTAGGCGAGCATCCGAGCGCAGGGCTGCAGAAACGAGATCTTCAAAGTTATGGGCCTCTGGTTGCGTATTAATAAATGATCTTTGTCGGATTCATTGAGGGATTGACAGAAATGCCCTCAAGGGCCGGGTCGACCAACCAGCTTCCACGGCGAGAATCCTAAAGTCAATGACGTGGTCATTCACGGGGCGATTTTGTTGTCTGAGTGCGAGGAGTTTTCTGGTGGCTTCTTCTTGTTTTTTGGGTTGATCAAAAACAAGTTGAAATTCCCCAATGAAGCGGTCGAATGATAAGTGGGATATAGGATTAGCTGCTAGGAAGGCTTGAGCCCATTGTAAGGCTTTATTTTTCAGTGAGTTCACTATTAATGTAATTTTACTGAGGTCCAAAAATACCTCGGGCCTGCTGGAACAGTAGTTGGCATTGAAGGAGAAACCCGCTGCAGGCTTTTTACGCCACCAAGAAAGGCTCGGTTGCAGGCGAAGTCCGGGCGCCATGAAGCGAAGCGAAGTGATGTGTTGCCGGAAGACGGAAGCTGCTGTGGTGACAGGACATTTGCCCGGATAACTCCATTAATGTTTGCGTCCATACCGTCCGTTAGTCTGAAAAGTTCCTGTTGAACTGTTGCCATTTGGGGATAAGGCATCCGGCCATGCCCCAGGGTGATCCCTTGCTGATGAACGGAGTAGCGGAGTCCTTCTGGGTCAGCTGGGTCGGAGGTTTGGCCAGATCGTTCTGTCATGATTCGGAGGAGCGGCAGACCCAGATGCTTGAACCCAGAATGAGGACACAGGTAGATGAGAGGTAAGAAAGGGTTTTTTTTCCTTCCAGGAAGATGTTGCTGGCGTGAATGTGATCCAGAGGTGTCCAGGAGCGGCTTGAGGCGTGGCTGGAGTGCAGCGCTGCTAGCAGAGGTGGTGGTATTTGCAGAACAGCAGGGGCTCAAACTGACTTCCACACAGGTGACACTGGCGAGCAGGAATCCTGAGACAGGAATAGTAAGGTTAGTTGCTAGATCAGCATAGGATGCATAAACATGAGCGAGACTGAGACCAGGTTAGTCACCATAAGGGGTAACGATCTGGCGAAGAGTTGTGGAGCTGGGTCTCCTTAAGAAGGGCAGAGTTGATGAGGATGAATTGGTCACAGCTGGTGGAGTCAGGAGCAGAGCAGAGGGGCGGGCCAGAGTGTGCCAGCGACAGTTTTGCTTAAAGGAACATTACGTTGTTTGGAGTTGTACAAGTGTTTGATGCGACCTCATAGATGTGATTTGTGATCATCAGCCTGACGCTTAAAGACAGGAATTGTGCTTCGTCTTTCACTTCACTGTATCATTAACAACTAATCAGGCTTATGCAGCAGGTTAAAGACTTTTTAAAGGACCTGGCAATTGCAAAAATAGATATTAAGGTTAAATAATATTTAATGATTACATTGCATTACAAATCATGGTGACTTCTTTGCCTGTACACTGCACACAATGATATGAATGACTTTAGTCTTTTTTGTATTCCCATGTAGAGATGCCATCTGTTCTTCTTGCAGCACAAACCTTCTTGAACTTCACTTGAGAAACTTCACCTGCAGAAATATCACATGTTAATTTAATTAAGTATTTTATTAACTTTGGAAAGTCTATTTTGCTGTCAGTATATGTATGGTTCAAAAATATACAATGCACTTTAATATTATTTCCCATAATAACTTGTTTACTGATTTCAATCTTAAAGTCGATTTTTAGCAACACTGATATAATTACTGTAATTACTGTACAAATCACAGAATCAGGCTGGCTCGGAGCTTTTTTTCTCATGTTGTCACCGAAAACGGGAACATTTTTCATGCTAATGCAAATTGTAGGTGCGAATAATATTTATAAAGAAGAAATACACACAGCAATTGCCAATTAAAACATTGCTTTGACATTCTTTCTAAACAAATTAGATTTTTTTTATGGCAATTTATATTTTTTTTCTTTGATTTCTTTTTTGTTCTTGTTTATGTAACTAAAATTTAAAGTTGTGACTAATCTATCATGTTTATAAATGAGGATAATTGATTAATTTCAAGCATTACAGTCAAAGCGATAAAGAATTCATAGAGATTTATCAAACTCATTACAGAAATGATTAAATAAGTAAAATTTATTTTGTATTTCATCAGTCGAATGCTTTTATGTTCACTTGAGCTCATATTGTGAATTTTCTCTTGCAGTTACAAACCCTGAAGAAGTCCTGCACTGCTACTCAAACTCTCTACTGAAGGAATTCTGGATGGACAAAGCGACGCACCTCAGGCCAATAATGTATTTTTGGAATGCTCCTTTGTACTGTTTTGTACTTAAAACCTATTTCATTGTGATGAGACTTTGTATGCTGCAGACACGTATCATATTAAAGATTGTTGTTTTCACTGCTGTCTTGATTCTCTTTAAACTTGCCTCATGTTACAAGAAGTAATCAGGCCAGTATATTTTTTTTACAATGTAGTTACTTTACCCTCACCAACAAGTTAGCATTGTCTCACGGTGAGGTCAGAAGACTGCGTGTTCATGTACACTGTACAGGAAGGTAATACGTGTACATACCCAGCATTTACTACTGAAAGTACCATGTAATAGAGTGGAAATAGGGCTGACTTTCTTTTACAGTTACAGGTTCATTGCACTTAAGGGGTAGTTTCTGTGGTAAATTTAACATGAAACACGTTAGCGAGTGCAGACCTAAAGGTCAAGGTATTTTATTTGTACTTACTCTTTTTCTACATGTGGTAAGTACCACAAAAAGGCACCTTGCACAACATGTAAATAACCAGTAAGAATATTATAAATACCTGGTATGTACCACATAGGTATGAACCAAATAGTACCATATAAATGCACAGTAAGTACCATGTAAGTACAGAGTAGACACAAAAAGTACCATGTAAGTACCCAGTAAAGTCCCACAGAAAGTACCATGTAAACACACTGTAAGTACCCAGTAAATTCCATAAAAAGTACCATGTAAGTACCCAGTAGTTACACAATAGGTACCATGTCAATACCACTTAAGTACACTGTAAGTACTGTACTGTAAAAGAAAACGTTACCGTACATTGTTGTTTGGACGATAAAATCTGGCATCGCTTCATTAAAAATACTTTTCTGTTCAAATGATTGACCATAGTACCTGCCTCTTCCGGTTTGGAAATGTTTTTCATTTTTTAAGATTTCGTTTTGTTTTCTGGAAATTAATTCTGTGTTCTGAAATGTTTTCATTATTTATTATTTTTTTTTAGAGGTGTTCCGGGCATGTCCCACTGGGCGGAGGCCCCGGGGAAGACCCAGGACACGCTGGAGAGACTACGTCTCTCGGCCTGAACGCTCGGGGTCCCCCCAGAGGAGCTGGAGGAAGTGGCTGGGGTGAGGGAAGTCTGGGCATCTCTGCTCAGACTGCTGCCCCTGCGACCCGGTCCCGGATAAGCGGAGGAAGATGGATGGATGGATGGATAATGTTTTTTTTCTGGAAATTCAATTTTGTTTTCTGAAATTGTTTTTTTTTTTTTCATTTTTGTTATATAAGTTTTGGTTTCTGAAAATTTGTTTTGTTTTCTAAAATGTAATGCTGCCTTTTACCATTTGTTGTTTTTTTTTAGTTGTTGTGATCTTAAAAATGTTTTTGTATCGAGTGATTTGTTGAATGCTTTGCACTTCAGGGCCACCGTACTCTTTTTACCACAATGGACCGATACAGCAACCTTATAACTAATAGCTGCTCCGATCCGTGAACAAGACCCCTACATGTTTAAACTCCTCCACCTGGGGTGCAGGATTACTCCACCTGGGCTACAGAGAGGTGGCAAACTACTACTCTCCGGTTGGAGAATCATGGCCTCAGATTTAGCTGTGCTGACTCTCATCCCAGCCACTTCACACTCGGCCACAAACTGCCTCACTGCACGCTGCAAGTCTCAGCTGGATGAAGCCAACAGGACAACATCATCTGCCTGCAAAGAGCAGGGAGGAAATCCTGTGGCCCCCAGAACCAGACCCCCTCCGGCCCCAAGCTGCGCCTAGAAATTCTGGTCCATAAAAACTATAATTAGAACTAGTCATAAAAGGCAGCCCTGCCTTTGTGAGGTGGATAAGTGTGTGTGATAGATTGAGTCCTTCGATAAACAAACATCTATGTGTTAAAGTTATAATGATAAACATAGATAGATAGATAGATAGATAGATAGATAGATAGATAGATAGATAGATAGATAGATAGATAGATAGATAGATAGATAGATAGATAGACAGATAGATACAGATAGATAGATAGATATGATAGATAGATAGATAGATAGATAGATAGATAGATAGATAGATAGATAGATAGATAGATAGATAGATAGATAGATAGATAGATAGATAGATAGATAGATAGATAGATAGATAGATAGACAGGATAGATAGATAGATAGATAGATAGACAGATGTATAGATAGATAGATAGATAGATAGATAGATAGATAGATAGATAGATAGATAGATAGATAGATAGATAGATAGATAGATAGATAGATAGACAACTTTATTTATCCATTTGGGAGGTTCCCGCTTGGACAGACATCAAGACACTTTTAGCCTCTTTTTGTTTGTGATCCTATTCCCTCCTGTGTGTTTCTTTAATTCAGTGCTTCTTAATTATTTTTTGCAACGCCCACCTAGGAAAAAGAAAATGTTTCGCTCCCAGCAAACAGTGACGTTAGCGTCTGCAGACTGAGTCCAGCTGTAATAAAATCTAATCACATTTTTTAAAGCAGGCTTCTTCCTTCACCAGACTGGACCAGTTAGGAGTAAAAAGAAGACGACTTGTTCTTGTAATAACAGCCTATCTGCTGCTGCTTTAATGAACATCAAGTTTGTTACAAAAGATCAAAATCAGACAGTTTCTGAGCAAAAGTTAATGTGGATAAAGTTCATTACAGAGCAGATTAAGAATCATGTAGTGAGTACAGGAAATGAACAAACAGCATTTCCTCTTTAGGACACTTCTGGCAGGAAAAAGATAGACTTCCGTAATACTAAACTAGTAAACCTTTGAGCTTTATCTTCAAATGTCATGACATCAAATGTCTTCTTTTGTTTCATTTTTACCTTCAGAAACTTAATTTTGTGTAATTTTTAATCTGTGATTCATCCTTTCACTCTGACATCACTCACACATGTACTAACACTAAAATATTGAGTGGGAGGAGCCAAGACTGTCTTTTCTATTTAGTCATCATTAAAGGAAATAAACATTTACAGTGAGAGACCAACAAAATAAGAATGACTCTACTTGAATTCATCTTTTATTTTCATGCTTCAGTTTGGAGGTAATATTTCATTTTGTAAGTTTGGCAAAACATGTCCTACTTTAACTTTAAAACTGCTGTTTACCTTATATATCTAGTCCATTCTAGTATATTACATCTTTTTATGTTTAAAAAAAGATGTGTTTGTAAAAGTAGGTTATTAAAAGGATAAAGATGATTGCATTTGTTTTGATAAAAATATGTTTTAATTTCAAGATCTCTTAGAAGTAAACAATGTTGGTGTAATTTGTTTTGTTAACAGATTCTTTTATAAAAACAAATGCAAATTCAGTTTTAAAGTTCAATTTTATGCAAAAATAATATTTGAGAGCTGACAGCTGACAGCTGTGAAGATGTTCAAGAATTAACACAGTGAAGAAAAGTCAAAAAGTTGAAATATTTGCTAAAACTGAACTAACTTCCTTAAACTAAAATGACTTTTTTAAGAGCAAAAATACACTAAATGGTAATAAAGATGCAAAATAACCAGTTTTCTGAGTAAAACAATAACTGAGAGAATAAGAGAAAGACTTGTATGACACAAATGATAATGCTACATATTTCAGTAATCGACCGACCTCAGATTTTAGCAGCACTAAAATAATTTACTTTTTCATTCATGGTTTATATTAATTCGTTAGATAATGGCATTCGTTGTTGTAATGCCTAAATGGTTGTAAAGAATCTAAATGCTGGTCTATTTGTAGCTGTTTCTTAACCAATTTTTAAATCACAAACAAATAAGTTGAAAAGAAGCCAAATATTTGAAATAGCATCAATTAAAGGAAAAAATTAAGTACTTTATCGAATTAACTATTCTATTCAGAAAATGTCCAAGTTAAAGACGTGATTGAGAAAAAGATTAGAGGAAAGTAAAGAAGTAAAGATGTGTGTGCAGACTGTAGATTTCTCGTTTGTATTTATCAAACCAGATGATTTTATCATTGATTCTACGGTGATTCTGATTGTAATTTTCTGCTTCTTGTAGTTGTTTCTCCTGTAGGTTCCCATGTTATAAAGCGGATGTTCTATAAAAGAGTTGGAGAGGACGTCACTTCTACCGTGTTTTACTTTTGGATCCTCTGACCGTGATAGTCACTGGTTTATCGACAGCACTTGAAAAAGCTGGTTCAAAATAATAAGCTGCAATGGAAATGACTGCTCTTCGCGATCAGAAACATCACAGATGCTGACGCTGGTACATACTCCTGTTGGTCCAGATACAATGACGGCTCGTACATAGAATTCTTTGAATTAAGTAACTCTAAACTCTGGATTTCACATCTTCATGTTTTGAGCAGTGAGTATTCTGACTTGAACTATTCTGTGACTCTATAAATGTCTACATTCTGATCTGATCCAAAAAACAAAACCCCCTGAAGAGACTCTCTGACATGAGAACTCATGTAATCATTTTAGTTGGAAAGAGATAGAAAAAAGCACGTTTAGTATGAGAGATGTGAGAGTTTGCTCATGGGAAAAAATATCATTGCATTTCATTCTTTTATATAGCAAATAGGTTGAATTGATGAATCCATGAACAGCAGATATCATTGTCTCTCATGATCACTGATTAATCAGGTGGACTGAGTGTTTGACAGTTTCCTGTTTTGTTATCCTGATAAACTTCAGATTAGTTTTAATGATTTAGTGTCAGACATTAAAAAAGTGTTAGATTGACATTTGGGCTGACAATGAAGGACAAAAATAATCTACTGAAAACTATATTCTGTTTTTGTTTTCCTTAGCTCCTTCTGTCTCCTTCAGATGTTCATGGAAGAGTGACCTAACTTGCTCATTCAAAGGTCTCTGATGCATCTTATTCTGTGAGAACAGGCATCATCTGATTGAACGACCGATCTCAACCGTCTGGTAGAAACTGAGTTTCTGAGGTGAAAACTAAAACAAATCAGATTCTGTTCCCTGATCGTGAAACATCAGAGGGAAACTCCAAAAGATTCAGCTGCCAGTTTGTTGAGGATGATGAAGTGAAGATAGATGCTCGCTTCACGTTTCACAGGTGAGGACGCTTGGAAGGATTTAACTTTACTTTTGGGTTCTATCAAATCCTATTTTCTACAGTTTAGAAACAAAAACACTTTCTGGTCTTTTCAGTGAATTCTGGGAATTTTTGCGCTGTCAGGATTTTCAGAAATAAAACAAAACAAACATTTACTCAACATGACTGTGGATCATTTTAAAACACCTTCAATGTCAATCAAAAATGTACATTTTGAACTTTAGAATTTAAAGTTATTTTTACCAAAATCTCAGGAAAATAAAGTAAAGTAAGAACTTAAACTTTGAACAGTAACCCATTAATGTTGGTTGTTATATATTGATTGATTACATTGATAATCATTATATATATTCAGTCATTTAAAGTAATCATCATAGAACAACAAACGATAGATAAAAAATAAAAGAATATCTGTTGAAACAGGTTTTATTACAATTATGAGCAGTTGAATTCAGTAACACACTTCTCTATAAAGCAGGTTTTGTACTTTAATAACAGAACCTGTATGAGTTGATTTTAGAAAAGCATAAATTAAATGACAACCACTCAACAGTTTTAGAGGAAATACAGACTTCAAGATTTTCTGCTTTATTTGGTCAACAATAAAGAAACAACAACAAAACTCAGAATCAGAGCAAAATCTAATACCTGGAACAAGTTTGTTTAGAAAAGTTAATTTTGATTTCTAGATTGATTGTTGGTTTAGACATAATGATGATTGTGTGGATCTAACCAAAGGGAGATGTGGGAGTGGATTGTTCATTTGTTGGTGTTGTTTTTACCATTTGTCGCTTTCTGCAGATGTCTGCAGGCCAGTTGTGTTCTTGTGTGAGTCTGACTTTGTTGTTTTAACAGTGTTGTGAGTCATGATCAGAGTGGTGCTTGTTGTTGTTCTGCTGCTGTTTGCTCCATGAAAGACTGACGGATGCTAGAAAGACCAGCTTCAGGAGGTCTGCATGCCAACTGAGAAGGCTTATACAGGTTCAGGGGGCTGTGAGCCTCCAGGTCTACTTGATCACTTGCTGTGAGGCTTTGAAGAAGTTTCTCACCTCTGATGGTGGAAAGAAGATGACAGACAAGACTTGAGAAATCTATGCAAAGAAGTTTTTCAAAACTCAAAGAACAGTGAGGTTTTTCATGAGCTGTTCTCTCAAGACAATCCTGTAAACTTAAAAGGTTTTTTCATTCTTGTTCTATTAAATTTTGTCAGCCATGGCTGATAGTTTAAAGTCCATTTTCTGAGAAAACTTCAAAGAACTGTCACCTTTACAGTTAAAAGCACGCTTGACTCATTATGGCTTTAGAATGAAGAAAGAGGAAATAAACTTCCTTGACTAAAACTGAAAACTTTGTGCCCTTTTAAATGGTTTAATGTCACAAAATAGAAGCAAGTCTGACTTTCAGTTTTATCTTTATTCATCACTGAAGAGGAAATCAAACCCTGAACTGAACATCTCTTACGGATCAACATCTAACAAAGACAGAAAGACTGTATTAATAAAATTATGATAGATTATAATTTCATATTACAACACTATATTGAATTAATGTCACTTTTTTAAATTGTCAAAAAAGCCAAACTTTGTCAGTTATGAAAAAATTTTTTTTTTTTAAATAATTTATTATATCATTTAAAGAAATCATGTTTAAAACAAAACTCTACAGATAATGCAGAGATCTTATTATTATCTTATTTCATTTCTTCAGTGACTTTTGTTAGCTCTGCTGTGTTAAAGGTTCAACTTTTGTTCTTTTCTCTCCTGCAGACATCAGTGAACAAACTAAACATCTGTATCACAGAGCTGAGATGACGTCTCCTTTACCTTGTAGAACTACATCCTCCTCTTCCTCTGTTCTGATGTTACCTGGCTGAACCAGGAAGATCCAGGCGAATTTATATTCAGAAGTTCACAATGGAAGTGTTGTCCAGAGTTCAGCTAGAGCTTCCAGGCTGAATGTGTTAATTGACTGCTCTCTGCTCATCACAAACATCACTGATGAAGATGCTGGCTCATTTCTCTGTCGGCTCAGGAACAAGAATACGTTTGAGGCGTATCTTAATGTTCTTGAGCAGCGAGTATTCTGACATGAATAATAATGTGACTTCATGATTGTCAACATTCTGATCTGATCCAAAAAAAGCTCAAACCCTGAAGAGACTCTGACGTTTGGAGTTTTTTATCTAAATCTTCAGATTCTATAGTAGATGACAAATGTTTCTTTTATTTACGTTCAGAGTCAAAACTAATCAGTTTTCATCTCAGGTTTTATTCCACAATCCAGAGCTACTGTGCTTTTCTAACAGAACTATAGGAGTTAGACCAGACAGACCCGGAGAATCAGGACTAGAAAGACAAAGAAATAGCCGACAACAAAGTTTCAGCTTCACACAGAAAACATTTTAGGTCTGCCTTATATATAGTTTTATTTCTTATTTCCATAATATTGTTAGTTGTTGTCAGGAAAATGACGAGCAGCCACTCAGCCACTCCATCATCCTCTGACTAAAAGTTTACTCTGAAACTCAAAAATCCAGACTGTTTCTGCTGTTGAAACAACTGAAAACATTTCTCTGAATAGTTTCTAAAATGGTCAACTCTGCTCTTTCTTATGAACACGGTCAGCAGGTAAATGTAATCACTGTCCGAACAAAAGGTTTTCATGTAAAAACGTCTTTTCTGTTTGTGTTTTCCTTCAGTTTCTAAAGATCCAGCAGACGTTCCTCCCAGAGGAAGTGGAAGTGTCACATTCCAGTGTTCACTGAGTAGATTTGATCCAACTATTCCCTGCAGACAGAACAGCTTCATCTGGATGAATGAGACGGGATCTCAGCTGTCTGGTGACGGAGTTGGGTTGGACTGTGTTTCTGTTCTGACTGTGGAACATCAGAGTGGAAACAACCAAACATTCATCTGTCAGTTTGTGGAGGATGAGGAGGTGAAGACAGATGTTGCTCCATGTTCTGGACTTTTCTGGTAAAACTGGTTTTATTATGTTGTACAACAAAGACAAATTGTGAAAGTCAAAGCCATTTACAAATATTTGAGTTGATGCTGGTAAATGTTTGTCTGCAGATCTTCTGGTCATAATTTCATCATCATCTGGAGCCGTGATGAAGGTGGTAAGTAGATGTTTCTGGGTGTGGTTGCGTTTGGTCTACATGTCCAGGAGGAGACCAAAGGAACGAGGACCAGAGAACTAGAACAAGTACTCTTTCACTCTTCATCATCTTCTCTCATGATGATGTCATTTCCTGCTTCTTTCAGCATGAAGTTGGTGATCTAAAACATTATTCACACTTTTAGAAATAAAAAAAAGCTGTTGACTTTTCTAAATTCTGCTTCTACAGGAGAAGATCTGTTGCTGGTGATGAAGATGTCCTGTGAAGAAGAGATGCAGGAAACTGTTTTTATATTTGTTTATATTTTCTTCTCTATGATTTTTTTCTTTATTTCCTTTTAAATATTTCAGCTGCAGTAGTTTTATTTGCTCAATTCTGGCTTCACTGCCAAATTTCTAAGTATAATAGTGCAGATGCAGGAAATGGTCTGTGTGTGTGTGTGTGTGTGTGTGTGCGCAAGGCGTGCCGCAAGGCAAGGCAGTGTGTGTGCGTGCGTAGCGCAGTGCAAGGCAAGGGCAGAGCGCAGCGCGCGGCGCGGCGGTGTGTGTGTGTGTGTGTGTGTGTGTGTCAAAATATATAACTCCAGGTTAATATCTATATAATATTATCTAATATCTATATATAAAGACGCATTTGTTTGTCTTCTTTAGTATTTCCTTGTTTTGATTGCTTAAAATAAACCATTTGTAAATTCCAACTCTTTTTCATCAGACCGCTTTTTGTTTTTGTGACTAACATCCATGTTTCTTTTAAGGACTACTTAATTTCTGAACTTGTCACGATGAAAATGTTTTTCCACATTGATGACAGAGACTCAGCTCTTCCAGAATGACATTTCTGCAGATCAAACTGAAACACAAGTGAAAATAAACCTTCTAGATTTCTATAATGTGTTTACAGCTCTGCAGCTAAACCAACAGAACAATCTTACATTTTAGTTGTCAAGTCTGCTGCCTAGTGGCATCAACGCACTACAAAGTCCTTAAAAACAACATAGTTGTGTTTTTTAGACACAGAAGAGTAAAGCAAAGTCAAATGTAAAAAATATTTTTGAATGAAAGAAATCAAACATTTGAAAAAAGAAAAGAAAACATCTATGGAGTCATTCTAGAAGTTTCCAGGTTGTTTGATTGATGCTTTTTGAGCCTCAACAACATCAGGGGGTAACAAGGCTCCACTCTGTCATGTAGTGTCAAACCTTCATATATATATTAATAATCCACTGCATGTAGTTAATTACACATTGTGGTTTTTCTGTCTTTATCAGCACTTGCCTTATATAATCTCTTGCTTTTATCTGAACATATCATGTAACTTCCTCACAGAAACACTCATGCAGAGTTTCCTGTCTCCACAGAGAGTGAGTGTTGACGTCCAGAATCAGGATAATTGAAGAGTTAATTTTCTCGTAATAGCCACCTAACTCATGGTTTGGGAATCAACACTTTCCCATGAGCCTTAGCGGCCGTGGGCGGGGCTAAGGCCCGGTCCCAACGCTATCCACAAGAGATGGCCGCGGAGCACATGTTTGAACTGCAGCTTCCAGCTACGAGGAGGAAAATAAAAAATACATCAAAACTAACTTAGATTTGCTCCCACTGTTTTTTCTAACATACATTGAGTGTTTGTGTGTGTGTTTTGCCGCTCTGATCATTTTAACGTTTGAATGGTGCCCTAGCTAAAATTGTGTGGAAGTTGTTATGGTTGGAAGTAGCAAAGGTTTTCATGATTGAAAAAAAGCTGAATTTGTGGATGAAATGGTTCAACTGTCCTGGAAAATCCTGGAAAATCTTGAAAGTTAAAGGATTTGAAAGACCAAAAGTAATAGCTGAAAGGATTAAGCTGAAAGATCTTAACATTGCAACAGTAAATGGTTAAAATAGGTAAAAACTGAAGTTAAAAATCGCTTCAAGCACATTTAGGCAACAAAATGGCGCGAAACCGTGGTTGGTGTTGCTATCCCATAATACTTCAAAACTTATATTGAAATACAAAGTCTTATGAGCAGTTTAATGTTTGAACGGTGTTTCTAGCTAAAGGCATGTTGAAGTTACAATGGTTGAAATAAACAAAGGTTTCAAGGATTCTCCATGTATTTTAATTGAGCAAAAATCTTGGAAAATCCTAAAAATCCTGGAATATCTTAAAGTTCAATGATTTGAATGACCAAAAGCAATAACTGTAATAAGTTGAAAGAGTTGAACATTTTAAAAGTAAAATGGTAAAAATTTTAGTTGTCCGGACCGAGTTTAACCGGCGCTCTTGTGCATCATAACTTCCCAATGCATTTTTAATAGGCAAAAATTCTCGAAAAACTGGAATATCTTAAAAGTACAAGGATTTGAAACCAAAAGTCATAGTAGAATAAGCTGAAAGAGTTGAAACATTTAAAATTTGAATGGTTAAAATAGGTTAAAAATATTAGCATAATGCCAAAAACGGCGGAATTTTAAATTTTATAAATAATTTTTTTTTATTTATAAAAAAATAAAAAGGGAAAATTAGAGAATATTTTTGTTATTGTCTCCATGAAAATAAGAAAAATATCATCATCAAGAGCTGAAGACCCAAGCAGACTGCCTCTTGCATGCCTCAGCGGCTCTATCTGAACGCCAGCTCGCCGCTGTAAGGAGCCCGACTGCCAAGTAAGCAGCCAGACGGCCCGAAACCGGAAACTGTGGGTTAAGAAAATGGATGAAACCCTCAAAGTTGTAGGTTTAAAGGCTGTCATCTGACTTGGTTTTTTAAGTTGAAGACGTTTCACCTCTTATCCAAGAGGCTTCGTCAATTCTGAATTAGCTGGTAAAAGTGATGGTATATATGTGCTGATGGGGGAGGAGTCAGACCTGACATGGGATGGTATTGTCTACTTAGGACTGCATGGTTTGCAGATCGTGTTTTTTTATAAATCTGAAAGTCACTAAAGTGTTTAACAAACTTTTTTATGAAGTGAAAAGGTCAAATGTTTGTGTGTTGGAAGTCCCAACCTGACAGATGAGCAGAATAAGGCCGGCTTTACATTGCAGGTCTGATCATCCCATTTTCTGACTATATCCCATTTCTTTGACGAATTCGGCCATCATCTTTTAAAAGTGACTCGTATCTGATTTTGCATTTACACTATACATAGAAACTATCAAAACTGAGATTGCTCTGAGGACTACGTAGCAGTATTTCCGCCTACCTTGGACTCTCTCTCTCCTTCGACTTTTGTGATTATGCTGTCAGGAGGCAAGGCGGCGACGGAAGGAGGTTGCCTGGGCGCCCAGGGGACGCATGGGGAGTAATAGAGGGCTGGTCGGCTGTCTTATGTGCTCTCTGAGTTTTGAATGAGGGAAGCGTTTGCAGACGTGTTGTACTAACATCAACAGTTTGATTCAAGTGTTGAACCCCGCGCGATGACATCTCTTCCGACCGTAGTCAGAAACGCACGGTGATTTCCTCTGGGTTCTCTTTTCCGTTCTGAACCCTCAGCCTCACCCAAAGACTCCAAAACTTTTGGGGGAGACATCTTATTTTTAATTTACTTCCCTGATAGTCCCCCGCTCTGCGCTCACTAGGGGGCTCTCTCCTTACACACACACACGCAAGCACGCGTGCGCGCGCTCACACACACACACATGGTCCCCATCATACACGTCCCCCAAAGAAATAAACGGCTTCTAGCCTGCTGTTCCATAGCAACGGTGTCCCGCTTCATTAATACCGTTTGCGTCCAACCGGACTGACCAGACATAACAGCGGTTTCCGACTACGGTCTGAAGCCTGAGGCTGAAAAGTAACAGCTGACAGCAAAATCAGCGCACAAAAAGCACCTCAATAAGTCATGTGATCTCAGTTGGTGGTGTCCTGAGTTGCCGTCACTGACGTATGACTGGCATTTACTGGGGAATATCCGATTTGTCTGCTTACATGGCACAATTTGTAAATGCAGGTATCCGATCTGTTTCCGATTTATTTCCACATATGAGAGAGGCCTGTATCCGATCTGAGAAAAACGGAATCCATGCGCTTTTATCCCGCGCACTTCCACCGATCATATCCGATCTGTGCCACGGAGAGGAGAAAATCGGAATTGGGTCACTTGAACCGTGCAGTGTAAAGGCGGCCTAATAAGGCAGGCAAGCCAGAACACTGCGCCCCTGGTGGACAGGAACTCAGCAGTGCAGCTCAGGATGGAGTGGTTTCCAACAGATCAGATCAACGCTCTGCTCTCTGCTAAAGAGGCAGAACGTCTCCTTTCTAAGAAGAATCCAGAGTTCCTGATCACAAACATCAACTGAAGCCCAAATCAGAGCTGATCAGACTGCATGAGCCCAAGTCTAAAAGAGGAGAGAAGAAGAAGAAGAAGTCGTCCACATGAAGCTTCACCTTAGAGGAAAAGAGGAGCTGCTGAACTAAAGTACTCGAGTACTGAGGAAGACTTTCAAGCTCTGATGGATTCTGTAGAACATTTGGAACTAGAATGTAGAAAGTGCTTCTGTGTTCCATCAGCTGTCAGTCTGCAGCAGCTTCATCTGCTGCCTCCATCCTCTCTCTGTGAGTCTCTGCAGAGTTTTTCTGCAGCTGCTGGTTTTTCTGCAGCAGCAGCAGCATCAGAGCCAGAGAGCCAAAGAAAGTGGAAAGTCTGAGAAGGAAGCAGCTCTGAAGCTTCTGCAGCTGACAGCTTCAGGACTCATGAGGAGGAGCACATGCACGGCTCTGATGCTGCTGAACGCCTGACTGAGATGATCCACATTCAGAAGAGAGTTTCAGAGTGAAAGACGTGTGGAAGAAGAGAATCCTGAAGGTTTCTGTGCAGACATGAACTCAGTCAGAGAGCTGCCTGAATGTTGGAGGATCTCAGGAAGAAACCAGGAGCTCATGAAGGTGGTTCTGTTGGAGCAGAGAGCAGAACTCTCTGATCCCAGTTTCAGAACAATGCAGGCTCATGTTCTGACTGAAGAGTTCTCCTGAAATGTTCTTGTCTAGACTTCTTCAGGATCACATCTGTGTGTGAATGTGGAGCTGTCTGAACTACAAGCTGCAGCTCACTTTGAAGCTCCTTCAGGCTCACAAAGCAACAATGATTAAAGACTGAAGCTGCTGTGCTGCCCTCAGTGGCAAAAACATGGCATCTTGCAGCACACATTTCTAAGCTTGGTTATTGGTTTCTGCTTTCATAGAAAGAAACAAAAAGTATTTAATCTTAATACAAGCTAGCAGGAAGCTGGTGAGAAGATGAGAATCTTCTTCACTGATGAAGACTGTTCAGCGTTTCTGGATGTGACACTGAAGGAGGAAACATTGTCTGAGTGGACTGTTGGTTTGTTGGAACCTGAAATGGATTTTTTGTAATGAATCATGAAGTAAAAACACGTGTGAATGAATCAGATCAGGTTATTCTGTCCTGAGGTTATTATTAAACTCTGACAGCTCACTTGAATTCGAATGTGATTTGACTTCCATGACATTTTGGATCAAACACGTGTCCTTCATTGCTGCCTCCAGAAAACCACAGCAAAACAGACTGGAGAGGAAGACACATTCCTAGCCTAATGTCATCAGTTCAGATTCATCAACAGAAGCTGACAGTTTCACAGAGAGGTGACTCAGACCCTGCTGACCTGGGACTGACTGAAACCACAGAAAGGATCCTTAGTGTCAGTGGGGAGTCACGACTCGTGGGAAACAAGGGAGCAGATGAGAGAAAACATCCTCCAGAAAGCAGCTCCACACTCAGACTGGAGTTTATAGAGGCTGACAGGACTGAGTTCTACACAACAGTTGATAAAGGGGGATATCCCATGATGCACTGGGATCCTTTTTCAGTTTTTGTGTAGATTTATCAGCTTCTTTTTATTTCCATGTTTGTGATTTTTCTCTTCATTAATCTAATTTGAAAATCTGGAGTTCAAAATGTTTTTTTTCAGCTTCAGGAAGCGACACAGAAATCTGACACGTTTTTCTGCAGCTGGAGATCCTAAATGTGTCAGGATGGAGGTCAAACATCTTTGATGTTAAATCAAGGATTATTTTAAATATTTTAGATGTAGTTTCTTTTTGTGGTTCTTCTGTTTCTCCAGCACTTCTTTGTCCATCTTACCACCTCAGAAGTGCTGCCCATATCCTCAGACGATGAAGAAACTGAATTTTACATTAATTAAGACAAACCACATGATCTAAACCAATCAAAGCTGCTGCTGTTAAGATGCTGACAGAAATGTTTCCATCCTGCAGGTTTACCTCAGGTTCCTCTCCTCTCTTTCCAGTATTTTCAGATTTTTCTCTGTAATTTGTTTTATTTTAATCAAGAAGTTCGAATCAAATTATTTTTCCCTAATTTTCTTCTGTTCACATTAAAAAGGTACTGAGTGTAGAAAGAAGAACAGGACTTTTCTTTAACTCTGGATTGTTTTTACATGGAAGTCAGTGGGAAGTTGTTCCTTTCTGAAGCCAGCCCCTGGTGGTCATTTGAAGAACTGCAACAGGATTCTCTGAGCATGTGGCACAAAGGTGGAAGTTTCTTCTTCTTCTGATGATTCAAACCTGGAAAGAGTTTAGTTTGTCTGATCAGAAAACTGAAAATGAGGATGTCAGCGGAGCAGAAAGAGGAGGAACAATTATCAACAACTATGTTGGAGTCTAACAGGCATTTTCTGACTAGCAAAAACATCTGGTTGTTTTTCTTTGTCCTGTCCAGCAGCTGAGCAAATGGAAGAAGGTTGGAGGTTCTATGGACCAAGAGCTGGATCATCTTAGCGTGAAAACGGGCTCCACACACAACATCTATGTGAGGATTATTCTGGAATTACTGGCTCCATTTTTGTCTTGAATTATGGCTTACAGCTGATAAATTCACATGAATAATGAGGTCAGGAGATAAAAAATCTACATTTTCTTGCTGGTTTCTATTGAATAGAGTGATTCCAATCAGACTAGTGAACATTCTGAATGTTTCTGAATCTCCATTGATTCATGACTTCTTGATCAGTTCTTCTTTTCTGTAACTATGGATTCAAAATGGACTTTAATGAAAGACCATGTGATGTTTCCATTGATGCTAAAGCTGACCAATCATCTTATTGATTACAACACGAGCGCTTTCTGTGTCTAAAATCAGTCCCAGAAGAGTTCAACCATGACTTCAATGCCTGAGCTAAGCTCCTCCCCCTTTGTGTGTCTTTGTGTGTGTGTGTTTTTGTGTGTTCCCCTGACTGCAGTGTCACAACAAGAAGCTGGATTCTCAGAGAAAAAGTGTGGGAGAGTTTCAGCTCTAAGGGGTCTTGAAGTCCATCTGAGAAGATCACTAACTCATCAGTCCTGCTGTCCCTGAAGACCGGCTTCAGTGTTCAGAACCAGCTTCCAGTTCTGGGCTGGGATTGATGTGTTGTGGTGGCAGTAAAGCAGGTTCGACCCGATCAAAGCAGAATGTGTAAGGGTCAAAGTGTCAGTCAGACTCCCAGACAGAATGTTCTGTGATCAGCATTTATTGGTTATTTCTTGATGTTCTTCATCTTTGGAGAAAAGCAGAGCTAGAAAATCAAACAAAGTTCTATCTATCTGGTAAAAACTTAGATTCATTCAGTCTTTCCCATATGGAAACCATCTAGAACCATCTAGAACAGTATTATGGGATGTTTTTCAGCTGAATCACTGGCATCCATCTTCATGTTAACATCAAAGTGATCGTGTCAGATGAAATCTTTCCTGTTTGAAGGAGTTTCCTTCATGTCAGAATAGGATCCCAGATCTCCCATCAGGCCTTGCAGCTCCTGACTTTGTGATGAGTTCCTGCAGAAACTCTTGGAAATCTCATGTTGATTCTCTCCCAGTTGACATCCATGGAGATTTTCACTGCTGTTGTTCAACTGTAGAGTTTGTCACAGACGCTCAAACTCATGAAGAGTTCAGCTGGAAGTTGAGAATCAGGCTTTGAAACCAGCAGCAGTTTGGAGTCCATTCTGATACCCCATTCAGGTTTCTGCTACAACAAGCCTTATTTTGAAAGAGCCAGGCAGAAACAATAAAGGAGGAGATTACCAACTCCCCTGGAATGTTACTCCTGTGCAGTGGACTAGTGGGGCAGGGACGGCTGAACTCAATCACAGAAGACTGTTGCAGCTTTCTCCAAAAGTCAACCAACTGTGATGTTGTTGTTTGGATTCTTTGTCTTGAAGTTTCACATGTGGAAGCTTCCAGAGTCTTTTCTGTTTGGTCTGCAGGCTGAGCAGAACTGACTCCGTAGATCACAGAACTGTCAGGAAAATCTCCAACCAGGAGAAAAGTTTCTGTTTGGACCTTTTTCTGGGATTGTGAGACTAGCAGATGATCGATCGGAGCTGCAGTGAAGAGGACGGCGGTGTTTGTGGGAGTTGGAGCTGAAGATCGAGCAGGAACCATGGGTCTCCTTCTCAGTCTCTGAGAGAGTTGATCAGCGAAATAATTAGCCGTTGCCAGCGAAGAAATCTGCAGACTCTGTGAAGGACCATCATTCAGCATGAGGAGGAGCTCTGGGTCGCCAGCGCAGACTGCTGGATGTCATCTGAAACCAGCTGTGCCCACCACATAGGTATGTTGCTCTCTACCAACAGTGAAGTTTTCTGAAGCGGGTCGGGCGCCGGGGCTTGCCTGGGGTGACGAGGCCCCGACTGGGCGCTCCTCCCTCTGTGTGGGATGGGTGGTGCTGGCCTCAGGTGTTGTCGATGGGACCCTCGACTGGGGAGCTGTTTTACCACCAGGACAGCCCACCAGCTGTACCAATTTACCCCCTTACTCATATAATCTCAAATTAGGTGAGGGGGTAAGGGGGTGTTAAACCTGCAATGCACCTTGGGGGAGGAGCCACTTGGCAGTGGTCCCTCTCCCTTGGTTGCTGCATGGATACAGCCCCCTCCTCTCTCGGTTATAATTGCACCTTGGACATGTAGGGCCCTTGGTGAGGGGTGTGCTTGGGCATCACTGCCAGCAAGCAGCAGATGTCCTCTTAGCGCCCTACCCGGCAATTTTAACAGCACCTTAGACATTCAGGGCCCCTTGGTGGGGAGGGTGGTGGACATCCCTGTGAGTAATCAGGAGATGTCCTCAGTGCCCTACCCACCAATTTTAACTGCACCCCTTTAGTACACACACCCTCCCCATCTCAAAATATACATTCCAACATGAACACACACCCTCACAAACACTCTCATTTCGCAAGGAGGGTGGGACCTTGGACCATCTGTCCCCTACCCCATCCCTGGTAGGGGTACTGGACCCTTGGCAATGGTGGCCATGTCCCCTGGGGCTGGTTTCCTGGGCCCGGCGGTCCTCTCTCCAATGCTAGCGTGAGGATCCTCTGTGCTTCTGGCAAGTCCAAAAAGCCGGGTTTCACATCACACCTGTGCCGGGTGTCTGTGTCACTGTGGAGTGGGTTCTGGTCTTTTCCCCCGGGTACTGGGCCTCGCCAAATTTACAACTGTGGCTGTGAAAATCTTCTTTGGCCCCCCCATTCTCCCTGGGGTGCTCTCCCGGGCAGGGACAGCTGGCCCTTTGCTCCTTCCTGACCAACCTTTGGGCCCGATGGGTGGCCGCTGGGATGCAGAGCGGGTCAGCCCTGTGTCCTGGCCTGCACTGGGTTGGGCAGGGGGATGCCCAGAACTCTGGGTGGTGATGAGGTGCTGGTCTATGACTGTGGGCAATTTTCCTCGGTGGGGCCCACTCCGGGTTGGGTCTCTCCTGGCGAGGCCGGGGGCTGCTTTCTGGTTGGGCTGGGGCAGCACTCTTTTCTCCCCCATGCCTCCCCGCCTCTGGCTCTGTGGCCTAGTCTTGCTGGCCCTGGCCTAGGTGGCGAAGTAACGCCTCGAGGCAGTTGTCTTCGCCTGCTGCCGCAGGTGGCCTGGGGGATTCTCTTGTCAGCTGCAGCGAAGCCGTGGCAGGGTCTCGGTGTGGGATGGCTGGGCACTCTGCCTCCTTCTTTCACATTCCACCATCCATTTTAGAAGAACATAAATAATCATTTGAGCACAGGTGTTAGCTCACCTTGGCACTAATATTAGTCATGATTGATTGAAGTGTGTTTATAATATTTGAGTGTGTGTGGACAGGTCCGCCTCTGAGATTTGCATTATATCTGAACCTACCATACTGACAATCACCCAGCAGCTTGTTGCTTTATGCTGCTTCATGGTTTATTTCCACCACCACCACCTTTCTATGATCACCCCTCTCTAACATCCCTCTCTCTTCTTCCCTCCTTTCCATTTCCGTCCGGCCCAACACAAAAGATTTTCAAATATGACAAATGAATAAGGTTTGGCCCTCGACATGGGGTGTTTGTTCAGACATACCTCTGGTTTGTCAGCAAAAATTATGACCACTATTGTTAAATTAAAATATATGTCCAACACAAGAAGCCTCAGGTCTCATCTGTCTGCCTAGCTGTTGGACAGGACAAGCTAAATAGAAAAACAAAAAAACAATACTATTCAGTATCAAGTCAAGTCAAGACTCCTCCCCCAGGAGCACATTTAAACCAGCTCTTTCACCAGTTATTTCAGAATTGACTATTTGGAAAAGAGGTGAAACATTTTCAATTTTGAAATGATAATGTCCAGATAGCATTTTTTAACCCACGTGATGGAAACTAACTGGATGAATGAGAGTCTTCACAGACATTTGGTGTTTTCAGATAAGCAGTTAATAGTGTTAATTGACAATACGCAAAGTCCTAAAACATAAAAAAATTGCAGTGCTCCCCCAGCATTGGGTGAATGAAAATTTCTGCAACCATCAGAGGAACTTCAGAGTTGAACTGGAGAAACTGGACCCTCCGCTTTATAAAGAGGAACCGGAGGAACCAGAACCATTACCGACTAAAGAGGAGCAAGAAGGTTTCTACAACAGTCAGCAGGATCTGAAGCAGGAGACTGATACCTTGATGGAGATACCTACTTATGAGGAAGATGAGAACAGTGAAGCAGATCTGAACAACCAACAGTGGAACTTCAGAGTGGAACATGAGGAACCAGAACTTCCAAAAACTGTAGAGGAACAACAACTTCCACAGATTAAAAAGAGACAACAGGAACCAGGTAGGAACCACCACTGATTAAAGAAGAGCCAGAGGAACTATTTTTCAGTCAGGTTGAAGAGCAGCTTGATCTAAAGCAGGAAACTGATACCTTGATGGAGATTCCTACTTATGAGGAAGATGAGAACAGTGAAGCAGATCTAAACAATCAGCAGAGCTTTTTAATGGGAATCTGATAGTCATGATGGAGGAAACCAACATGAAGAATCCACATCAACTAAGCAGATAAAGAGACAGAATCAACATCAACTACAGATGAAGATACAGACCCACAGAGCAGACATCAGAGGAAAAGAAGAGACAGGAGTCATGTCCAAAGTGTGACAGCCTCACATGTCAGAAAAGCCAGACTCTGATGGTAGTGAAAAATCAAAGAAGGATGATTTAGTTAAGAAACACAAAGAATCTCCAGCGCAGAAAAAAATTTCCTTTTTCAATTCCGGGGAAAGCTCAAGAATGGCTAACAAACCTTTCATAGAATTTCAATAGAGAAACAATTTTCATGTAAAGAATGTGGTGGAAGTTTAGTCAAATATCCTGTCTCAAAAACCACATGAGAATCCCTTACACAGGAGAAAAAGCCTTTTCTTGGTAAAAATGTAAAAACGTTTAGTCAGATATCTCATCTCAAATCACACATTAGAATCACACAGGAGAAAAGCCTTTTCTTGTAAAAAATGTAAAAAAGTTTTAGTCAAATATATCATCTCAACATACACATGAGAACTCACACAGGAGAAAAGCCTTTTTCTTGTATAGAATGTGATAAAAGTTTCAGTCATTTATCCAATCTCAAAACACACATGAGAACTCACACAGGAGAAAAGCCTTTTTCTTGTATAGAATGTGATAAAAGTTTTAGTGATTTGTCTGTCTAAAAACACATGAAAACTCACACAGGAGAAAGTTTTTCTTGTATAGAATGTGATAAAGTTTCAGTCATTTATCCAATCTCAAA
This sequence comes from Oryzias sinensis, assembly GCA_037389245.1. NCBI lineage: Eukaryota > Metazoa > Chordata > Actinopteri > Beloniformes > Adrianichthyidae > Oryzias > Oryzias sinensis. The sequence goes on along the minus strand of JAUDJI010000069.1, from coordinate 4,602 downwards.
ACACACATGAGAACTTCACACAGAGAAAAGCCTTTTCTTGTATAGAATGATAAAAGTTTTAGTGATTTTGTCTAATCTAAAAACACATGAAAACTCACTAGAGAAAAGTTTTTTTGTAAAGAATGTAAAAGAGTTTTACCAAAATGTGTAATCTCAAAAAACACATGCGAACTCACACAGGAGAAAAGTCTTTTTCTTGTATAGAATGACGACTTGTCATATTTCTGGCAGATACTGCAGTGTTTTACAGGTAATAATTCCTAGGGCAGTTCAGTCAATTAACTCACCTGCTCAGCGCCTCATTTAAGCCCAGGTGCGAGTCGTCATTCCCTCTTTCTTACCTTCAGAATGCGATAAAGATTTTAGTGAAAAATCAACACTCAAAAAACACATGAGAACTCACAAAGGAGACAAGCCTTTTACTTGTAAAGAATGTAAAATAAGTTTTTATCAAATATCTCATCTCAAATCACACATGAGAACTCACACAGGAGAAAAGCCTTTTACTTGTAAAGAATGTGATAAAGGTTTTAGTGACAAATCAAAACTCAAAATACACATGAGAACTCACACAGGAGAAAAGCCTTTTACTTGTAAAGAATGTGATACAAGTTTTAGACACAGAACTACTCTCAAAAAACACGAGAACTCACACAGGAGAAAAGCCTTTCCCATGCAATAAATGTGATGCCAGTTTTAGTCGAATACCTCTTCTAAAAACACATATGAAAACTCATACAGGTGTGAGATAGTTTTCATGGCTGATAAATGGCTCAGTCATAAATGTAATTTAGTAAAATACATTAGAACACACACAGGTGAGAAGCTTTTCTTTTGAAACGAAAACATGTTTTTAATAAAGGATTTAGAGAAAAATCTCAACTTCGAAAACAGAAAAACTGCGAGCAGAAAACTTGTACAGTATATGGAAAAATATTGTTTAAATGCCATTTAGTCGTTTTTTTTGTTTTTTTTTTAAAAGAAATAACTTTTTTTTATACAAAAAAGGAAAATGTAGGAATATTTCAAGCCTTAGTTTAATTTAGTGAATTTATTGTATAGGTTTAAATAAAACAATATTCTTTGTCCAGGAAAAAAAGAACATTCTAACAAATGTTTGTCAAAAACATTTAGTGATCATGTTTAACAGTTATTAACCCTTGTGCTATCCTAGACACTTTACCAATGGGAGTTGAGTCATCTAGACCCACTAGACAGTGCCCTGAACCTTTTTTTTTTCAATGATTTGTGATCTTCACTGGTGTCCATGGATTACATGAAAATGTTCCACCTTTATCCACCATTGTCATGGTAGGGAGAACACGTCAATGTAAGGATGGGGTCATCCAAGATAGCAGAAGGGTTACAAAGTGTGTTGTGTCCTTCCTGCCAGCGACTGCTTTGATATTGGAGGGGTAAATTATCTCAGTCAGACTGGTGGACTGATTGTATTCTGCACCATCCCACATTGCCAAAATTGCCTAAATCTTTTTCAGTGACTATGATGTTACTGTTTGATCAACCAGTAAAGTTCCCTGAGCTGAATCCAATAAATAAAATCTATGATCTGCTACAAAGAGGAAGATGAAACACCAGGCCTAATGATAGAGACGACTTGAAGGAAGCTGTTAAATCAGCCTGAGCTTTCATTACATGTGCACCCCCCCAAGCTGGTGGCCTCAATGACACAGAGCATTGATGTAGTAATTCAGTTCAAAGGAGGCATTAACTACATTTTGTCCTGTCATTGTTTTTTATTATTTTAGACAAAACTTATTTAGTTGACCATTGTTATAGTTTCTGCTAAGACAATGTTTATGTTGTCAAAGTGTGTACATTATTATGAGAAATGTTTTGTAAACATCTTTATGATTTTATTTGTCATAATTTCGTTATTGTTTTAGACTACAAGAAGGGACTTCAGTTTTTAATTTGTCAAGGCATGTGAGCTAGTAACCATTGAGTGAAAACAGATTTTCTTTTAAATCCACTAACTAATGGAATCACCATGAATCAGCAAATTCTGCAGCTCAGAAAAGCGGCTTCAATATGCAATGTTTTAAAACATAAAGTGTTGCAGAACTTTGAGAACGGAGAAACTGTGGAGAACATTTTCATGTGAATCATCTTCTAAGCTTCCCTTTTGGGGTCATGAAGGCAGGGGACATCCTGCATCCAGTCTATCACAGGGCCCATGCACTCTCACATTCACATCTAGGGACAATTTAGACCAACCAATCGATCTATGAAGCATTTTTGGGATGGAAGCTGGAGTCCCCAGAGGAAACCCACTCATGCACAGGGAAAAACATGCAAACTCAACTGTTTTAGGATCCTCCAACCAGGACTTGAACCGAGGGCCTTCTTGCTTTGAGAGCTAACTCAAAGCAAAGAGTTAGCTCTCAAAGCTAACTCTGCTAAGAGCGCTAACCACTGCACCACCGTGTAACCCGACAACAATTATGTTTATGTTGTTTTGTTATGTCACTGCCGTACGTAACCAGAATGTTGATTTTAATTTAAACTTTCATACATCCTGTAAAATTACATACCTATAGTAACTGTACAAACATATTCTATTAAAAAGCAAGAATCGTGTTTCGATCTGTGAGCCATTGAGCTTGATTCATGAATTGAATCGGATCGCCACCTAAGGAACGATCCACAGTCTTAGTAGAACCGCATCCCTACCATTTAGAAAGGAAAAGATTTTCCTAAAAACACACGAAGGAAGATGCAGATAAAGAACCAGACTGGTGTTTGTGTCTGGTGTTCTTGTGATTCATGTTTTCTAGTAAACATTAGAACTGTTCCTCTGTTCTTTTTGGTTCTCAGTGTTCTGTTCTAATCTTTACTGTGAAGAATAAAGTGGACGTGAACATCAGTCAGAAGTGTGGAGTCTTTCCCACAGTGTGGGTTTCTGCTGTTTAGTGATTTTCTGCTGGTTCCAAAGCAGGACTCTGTTCCAAAAAAACAGAGTATGAGATGTACCCGGGTAAGTTCAAGGGTAGATTAATTGATGTTCTACACTTCTGGTTCCAAATCTGCATGGAACTTTAAATACGAAGGGCTGCAATCATTGTGAAACACGTATTTATTCAAAGTCGTGAGCATAAAATGACTTTTAAGGAGAATAAATGTTTAAACTTTTAGACTAGATGGAGACTGAAGCATTTTTCTTTTGTAACCCTTGTGCTATCTTGGATGACCCCACCCTTCCATTGACGTGTTCTCCCTACCATGACAAAGGTGGATAAAGGTGGAAAGATTTCATGTAATCCATGGACACCAGTGAATATCACAAATCATGGAAGAAAAAAGGTGCAGCGCACTGTCTAGTGGGTCTAGGTGACCCAACTCCCAATGTTAAAGGACCTAGGATAACACAAGGGTTAATATCTGTTAAATATATCACTTTCATCTAAAAATCAGAATCACAATTTAGAACAACTGTTTGTCCTGTTTTTATTGGACTAATGTTCACCATCTGCTGAGCAGAAATATCTAATGTTGAACTGAACTGTTTACTTTTTTTCACAAGTTTGTTCATAAAACCCAATTTGTGTGCAGTAAAGACAGCCGTTATAAAGCCTTATATATCTTATAACAGGTTTAATAGTATAAAATATAACCAGTATGTTTGTGACTGAAAGATAGAATGATGAGAGAAACACCTCTGCTGTTTGGACACTTTGACCAGCAGAGGGCAGCAGAACTTTCAGCAACTCTGGATCTGATCCCACAAAAACAATCCATGGATGATCAGATTTCAGAAGATTTGAAGGATCAAAGACAAAGATGTTCTGAAGAGAAGATGTGAGAAGAAAGTCCAGAATGAATCCACTCTGACTTCTCCTCATGTCTCTGAAGCTTGTGTCTTCATGTCTTCACCTCAGAGTTTCTTCTGGATTCCATGTGGATCAATAATATTGATCATGTTCTGTTGTCATTTTCCATCAGAACTTCAGGCTTTTCTCTGCTGATGATCTCTGAGCTGAACTTCTTGGAGGAATTCCTGAATCTGGGATTTGGAGCAAACAGTCAGAACAAAGGAGGTTTCCATTTCTTCTAAGCTCTGCCAGAAGAAAAGAGCTGAAGCTTGAAGCTGAAGCAGCATTTGCTCAGAGAATCTGTCCTCCAGACCAACAAGTCCCACCACAGCCTTGAAGACGTTTCCAGAAGCAGCAGCAGACTGTGTTCCCATGACGACGCTGAAGTCAGCTGCTGCTCTGCAGGAGAAAGTCTGCAGCTCCTCAGTCAGGAAGCTCTTTCAAGCTCGTGCACATCTGTCAGTGCAGCAGCAGAAAGCCTGTTTCCCTGCAGGAAGTCTGAGACTTTTCAAAGTAAGAGCCTCATGTTGGCAGAGATGGGTTGGATTCTTTGATGCTCCAGTGTCTTTTGGATTCAGGATGAGTTCATGCAGATCTAGAAATCCCACCATGATGATCATCCTTGAGGAATTTCAAAATAAAAGACTTACAAACACCACAATCACTGCTGGATGATAAATACATTTACTCTTTATTTTCTGTCAATAAATCATATTTATCAATAAATCCTTGATTGTAAATGATGGATCTAAAGTTGAAAAGAAGTCAAAGT